>CACVKS010000229.1:0-21929 GCA_902749335.1 Acanthamoeba triangularis
CAACCTTCCTCCTCTTCGTCTTCGTTCTTTCTCCTCCCGCAGAGTAAAGACTTGAGCAGCGCAGACGTGGCGGCGATAGCGGACGAGCTGCTCCGGAGCATGGCCCGGTCGACCTCCGGAGCCTCGCCGCTCGCCTCGTCGTCGTCGCGGTCGGGCCTCCGGCTCACCCAGCTCACCCTCTCCTACAACGGCCGCGTGGGCGACGAGGGCGCACGCCATATCGCTCGCCTGCTGCGCCTCACCCCCTCCCTCACCTCCCTCTACGTCGCATGGGTATTCCTTTCCTCTTCCTCTTTCTTTCCCCCGGTGTGTGCGGTGTGTGCGTGTGCTGAGACTTGAAGCGTTCCACACACACACACACACACACGCACACCACGCACGCAGTGCGGCATCGGGCCGAATGGGGTGAAGGTGCTGACGTCGGCCGCGCGGTCGCTGACGGGCCTCTACCTGGGCTTCAACGGCAAGGTCGGGAACGAGGGCGCTCGCCACCTGGCGGACCTCATCGCCACCAACACCCCGCTCCAACATATCGGAGCCGGCCAGGTGCGTGCCGATGTGACGTAGCCCATCGTTCTTGGAGTGGTGCTGAGAGTCCGTGTGCCCCAGTGTAACATAGGGGACGAGGGGCTGATGTGCATCGCGCGGGCACTCGCCAACAACTCCAACCTGCGCACCATCTTCTTCAGTGATACTACGGTACACTGCTCCAACCCGCTTGCGGCCCTCGGACTGATGCCACAGCTGTGGGTACTAAGCGCGGCATTCAGATCACACCGGGCGGGGCGCGGGCGGCGATAGAAGAGCTCACCGCGGGACCCAACAGCGTGCTGGAGGGCTTGTCGTTCGGGGGCATGGCGCCCTACGCGGAGGTTGAAACCCTGTGGATCGAGCTGCGCAACCGCAAACGAGAGCAGCAGCGCAAAGGTACCTTCCGCCCCTCCCCCCTTTTTTTGCCTCACCGTGTCGCGTCTGACACGGGCGGGCAGAGCGGGAAGGGTCGTAAGGGGGGAGTGTTGGTGGAGGTTCGGAGCAAAACCCACCCACGGACGGCGTACGGCGGTCGCATATGCGATGGACCATCAGCTTGTCGTTTTGGTCACTCACAACTCACACTCCACACGCGAACAAGTTATTTATCTCTCTTTCTCACTCCATTCAGTCTCTCTCTTCTTCTACGCCTTCTTGCTCCTCTTCCCCTGGCACCTCATCATCGCCGTCTCGCTCCGTCGGGGTGGGCTGCGGCTGCAGTACTGCCCTGGTGGCCCTCCTGGTGACCAGGCTGAACCGCACACGCGAGTGTGGAGGCAGCGCGTCACGCAGCAGGGCCACGCCGTCGTCCGTGATGCGCGAGCACTGCGTGATGACCAGCGTCTTGATTTGCTGGAGGCGACCGAGGTGTAGCAGCCCATCGTCGGTGATGCGCTGCAGCTGGGACAGCGTGATGAATTCGATAAGCGGGCAGTTCTCGCCCACGGCCTGCAGAGAGTCATCTGGCGTGCCATGCGCATAACCGGCAGCGAAGTGAGCAGCCAGAGGCCGTGGGTGTGTGCGCGGGATGCTGGTGGCGCACCGGTGAGAAAGCCGAGGCCGGCGAGCTGCAACTCCTTCATATCGGGACAGTTGCGCGCTACGGTGACCACCGAATCGTCGGTGAGCTTGAGACAGCCGCTCAGCACCACCTTCCTGTGTGCAATTGTGAGCCCGAGACACGTGGGAACAAAGCACCCAAGCCAGCGTACCGCAAGCCAGGGCAGTTGGAACCGATGGTGACGATGACGGTGTCGGTCAGCTTCTTGCACGATGCCACGTTGAGGATCTCCAGCCGCGGGCAGTTCCGTGCCACGGGCATCAAACTGGCGGCCTGCACCGTAGCCACACACACGGACGCACCCCAACACGAAGGGGTGAGAGATTGTGGCGTGTGTATGCTATGGAGAGGGAGAACGCGCGTACGGGGATGGCGCGCCAGTTGGTGTAGGAGATGTCGAGTATTCGCAGCCTGGTGCACACTTCACCGATTTGGCTCAGGTGCGGTCCCGCCACGTGCCGATTCTCTGACCTGTGCGCTCATCGCATGTGGTGAGGGTGCGCGTGTGGCCTGAGCGCAGGGATGGCGGACACTCGTACAAGTCCAGCACCTCGAGCGCCGTGTGGTGCGTCAAGAATTCGATGCCACTGACGTGAGGCGAACGGCCAAGCGCCAGCTTCCGCAGGTCTCTGTGGCACCGCCGCATGCCCATGGGAAACGGGTGAGGCGCAAGCGTGTTTCGACCAGCAGCTGGGCTGGACCAACGTACGTCAGTTGCGTGGTTGCCTTGAGGACACTGTCGCCACGCAGCTGCGGCAGCGCTATCAGCCCGAGCTCCCTGAATGGTGCAAAGAGACCACAATCAGCGACTTGTTCACGACCAACGACACGACACGACACGACACGGTCGGGGCGTGCACCTGAGGTGAGGGCAGTTGGAGCAAACAGCCACGATCCCCGCGTCCGTAAGTAGCGGACACCGTTCCAGATCGATCATCTGCACAGCACCCACCCCCTCGTCAGTGGCTAGGACAGAGAATGAGTGCTACGGAGGGAGGGAGTAGGGGGCTGAGTAGCAGGAGAAGACGAACCCGAAGCTCGGGCAAGGAGGCGGACACGGACTGCAGCGAGGCATCGGTGATGCGCTCACAGGCCGCCAGCTGCAATGTGCGAAGGCCGGGGCACGTCTCACTGCGTGAGACCGCGAGCACCTCGGCGCGTAAGCAGAGAGCACGCTGCCCAACACGCCGGCACGCCTCCCGGATGGGACGCCACTGCACGCGCACGACACACAGGGCAGGGCCTCCGGGGATGATAGTACCAAATGGCGGCAATCCCCACGTCCGTCACATTCGTGCACTCCTGCATCGCAGAGAGAACAGGGGGAGAAAGAGGGGGAACCGGTGAGCGCGGAATTGAGGGAATGGAGCAAAGAAGGTGTGGACATGTGCGGCCGTAGGTACAAACAAGCTGAGGTGAAGCAAGCGCAAGCACAGTCGGCTGACCGTGAGCACGGTGCGGTCGGTGATGGCCCTGCAAGTCGACAACCCGACGAATCCTGTCCCACGAACGATGGAGGAACCATGAGAAGTGAAGTGCCCACCATAACGACTGATGGGAGGGCATTGTACTGGTGTGGGCCAAGCGCGAGGGGTAGCGGAAGAGGCCCTCGAGCGAGTCGTCGTCCACGCGCTGTCGGTGGTGGTACACGTCCAGCTGCTTCCACCCGGGCAGCATTCCGTCCTGGCGAACCACCCGCCACGCACCACCACCGTCAGCGCAACTGAGGTGGTACAACCGGCACAACACAGACCGAACAAGGGGGGAACAGCACGAACCAGGGAGTACCGGTGCCAGTGCTTGGACACCAGAGACAGCACGCACAGCTCCTGCACAGCACCGCACCCCGAGAGATGAGCAGTTCAGTTTCGGGGTGCTTGTGGGCACAAGAGAAGGGGGTGTACCCGATAGTTGAAGTGCCGGAAGACGAGGTACCTCACCTCGGGCGGCAACTCCTCAAAGTCGAACGATCCCGCCTCGCGGATGCCGAGCTCAATCTCCATGTCGCAGTGGCACAACACCAACGCATGTTCGCAGGCTTCCTAATGATTGAAACGTTTCGAAACGTTAAACCAAACATGTTTTTTCGTTTGAAAAAATGCAAAATTGAAAGTCAGAAGCCCACCCTGGCTCGTCATTTTGAGTGCCCGAGTGCCCGCATGGCCAGCCCTCCTTGTAGCGACAAGGCCACAACTCAGTCAGCGATCAGATCGTGCCGGAGCGACGAACGGCAGTATGCGCCCTCACCAAGAGGATTATCAAATGGATGATGATTGCTTCACCCTTTCCTTTTACCGTCTTTGGCTTCATGGCGAGATCGGCACGCACCGGTAGACGTGTGCACGAAAGCGTCTTTCAGTGCAGTTGGGCAGAAAAGGCAAAGCTTTGGTGCGTTGACAAAACCCAAACCTTTATCAAGTTGTTCTTGTTGGCTGAAGATGGTGGATACGAAGGTCAAGATTGGGGCGGCCGCTGTGGTAATCTTTGTGTTCCTGGCCTGCGCTATTACGCTTACTGTGGTCCTGAGCGTCGTGCTGACCCGAGACTCGTCTTCATCTTCTTCGGGCTCGACCACCACCTACACGGCCACCGCGTCAGCAGGCGACTTTGTAAGCATCACCGTCAACCGGGCCTCGCGCTACATCGACTACTCCAACTCGGTGAGCGGCCGATCCGGTAGGTTCAGCTACACGGTCAACGCCGACGGCAGCTACGACATCAGCGACCCTGCTGGCGACCTGGTGCGCGCCGTGGAGCTGCCCAACTATGGCATCCTCCTCCAGATCAACAAGGGCGGCTCGACCGCGGACGTCAAGTGCCTCGTTACCGGCATGACTAGGTCCACCATCTCGCGAGCCTCCCTCCAGGGCAAGACCTACAATTTCTTCCAGTTCCGCACCTCGTCGGGCGGGTTCGAGGTAGGCAGCATCGTGTTTGGGGACTCCGGCCAGACGGTGACCCACTCCTCGTGGTGGCCCTTCGGGGCCTACAACGGCGAGACCGGCTTCAACAATGGCGGTAGCATCAGCCTGGCCAACGCCACCTTCGCCGCCGACGGCAGCTACATCCACGTCCAGACCGATGAGGAGAACGTCTACGTCTTTGCCAGCGGGACCCGGCTGGCGATCGATCTGCCCGCTGGCTCCATGGTGGCCATGCGTGGCTCGTCAAGCGCGAGCTTCGACGCCACAGCGTTCCCGGGCACCTACACGGCGCTAGTCTACCAGAAGTCCAACGCCCGGGCGGGATCAGGCCACACCGAGAGCGGGGACATCGTTTTGGACAAGGCCCAGGTGGTGGTGACGGCCGGGGCGAGCGTGACGGTGACGTCGCTCACCACGTCGGGGGTCCTGTTCACGGGCACGCTGAGCCCGCTGTCGTCGGACAGCTCGGTGGTGGGAGCTGGCAAGCTGGCGGTCAACTGCTACGGGGTGTTCATCGCGCGAAGCGGCGACACGATCTTCGTGATGTCCTTCACCGACCGGAGCATCTACATGAGCAGCTTCACCCCGCTCGAGGACAACTTCTACAAGTACTTCAACGGTGCTGGCATCATCATCTGAACAAATAAACCCTCTTCGGCGTGTCCTGTGATTCTCTCAGCCTCTGCTGATGTAGAATCCTGGTTTCAACGTTTGTCCCACAATTACCTGGTGTCGGTCGGAGGTTCAAGAAGACGGTGTGGAGGAAGAAGAAGGTTTCTTATAACCGACCCCATCGGATTACACTCCCCTCCTGCACAAGATCGGGAACGGCGAGCTGACGACCGGTGGCAGAAGACGCCAAAGGCCAGTTTTTCCCCATAGCCGAAAGCTCACCTTTCCTTTTGGCTGTGGCGACGAACTGGCCACATCCCCAACAGCTCTCACTCCAAGAACACCACAAGAACAACAACTCGCCTTGCCTTGGTTCTCTCATGCCCGCCGCATCACGGGTGGTGGTTACATAAGGATGGGGGGAAGGAGAGAATAAATAATAGTCGATAAAACAGTGTCAGTGGTTGGGTGCCTGTGCGGCGACGTCTAGAGCCGAACTGCGCTCTCCAGCATCTGGATGGTACCAGAAGCAGAGTCGATCTCCACCTCAAGCCCGATCGGAAGCGTGTACTGGGCATCGAGGTCATGGCCTGTCATCAGGTGAAGAAGAGGAAGAAGACGTCAGCGGATCCGATGAGAGCAAACGTTCACACGTTCACGCGACACGACATACCAAACATGGCGCCGGTGAAGGCGGGAATGCCAAGGGGCTTGATCTTCTGGTCGATGATGAGGTCCAGCGGGAGAGTGCGGTTCTTGTTCGAGGCCTCACAGTCCGTACACCTGTGTGCGGGATGGACAGATCAGTACCGCCCCGACATTTCACTCGAGCCCCATTGGGGGAGCGCACCTTCCGAACACGAAGCCGGAGATGACCTTGAGGTAGCCCGCCAGCTGGACCTGCGTCAGGTACCGATCGATGCGGTAGGGCTCCTCGCCCACTTCTGATGATATATATAGAAAGAAATATGAAAAGGTTTGTATGTATGTCGCCACACATGAATAAACGCTGAGTGTGCCCGTGTGGAGGCGTCCAACCACCCGACTCTTGTCGAGAGCTGGAGGCGGTGCGACGAACCTTCGAGGAAGAGGATGGCGCCCTTCATCTGCTCGATGGTGAGGTAGGGCGAACCGATCATGGCACTGAACACGGACAAGTTGCCTCCCACCAGCTTTCCTCGCGCRCGGCCTGTGRTGGGGATCGGTCAGCCACGGYCCTCGGGCRGTAATCGGTTTGATTTAGGAACGCTGCGGTACCGGAGGTGATGGTCCGGATGGGCACGTTGTCGGTGTTGATGAGACGGAGCGGGGCGGCCTGCTGCACCATTTGGTGAACGACCTTGCCCGACACACCGTCACCCTTGCTCCACCACTGATCGAGTCCCATYGGCCTGCGCCATGSCACGACACAACACAGCACAGCACAACGCAACGATAGATGCACGCACGGGTTGGATGTAGCACACAATGGCGCAGTGGCAGGAGCGAGAAGGCCGGTGYGTACCCGTGGAAGGTCACGAGGCCRGTCTTGGTRTGAATGGCGTTGAGAAGGCCGGTGAGRTCGCTGTAGCCCATGATGACCTTGGGGTTGCGTGCAATCACTTCATAGTCCAGCTGTGCCATTTGGTAACCAAATCAGAACCCTGGTCGCACCACCACTAAACCCTGTCCGTGTGTGTACCATGTCGATGAAGCGGTTGCAGCCCCAGCCCCCGCGGTTGGCRACGATCATCTTCACGCTCGGGTCTTTGAACATCGCCATCACGTCGTCCGCTCGCTCTGCAGTGGCGTCGGTTGGCTCCGTGAGTGGGGGGGGGGGGAGACGAAGACGAAGACAAAACGAAAAGAGAAAAAGAGAGAAGGAGGGGAGTACGTACGTTGATCGGTCCCGGCCAAGTAGCCGTACTCTTCGAAGCAGTGCGGGGCAAACTTGGACTTGAGACCGAGCGGGGAGACCGTCTGGTTGATGTGTTCCGGGTAGGTCTTCGGTGTCCAAGAGGTGTAATAGATGGGACTTGCTGCCGTTTATGCCAACCAATCCAAATCGGCAGAGATGAAGAATCGCGTGAGTCGATTAATCTTGGCAAGAGCTCTTGCCCCTCCCCCCCTCTCAAGAAGGAGGGACCTTACCGGGCGAGATGAAGCCAACAGTGTCTCCTGGCTTTACCACCGGTGCGAGGAACGGTGCCGCGGCAGCGCTCAGCGTCGCCTCCATGCCGACGAAGACTACCACCAGCAGCAACACACAAGCGCCGAGACGTGCCATCGCGTGTTCTTCTCCGTTTCTGTTGCGGTCGCGCGAAGCCAAGAAACTTTTATTACCCCCCCCCCCCCGGTGAGCTACCGGTGCGGAGGAAGACGCGTTCAAGCCTTCGCCGCACGCGCAACCTGGCGTAGTTGTTGTGGGCGGACGCAACAGTTCGTTCCTCGTGTGCTGTGTGAGCCTCACGTTCTTCAGGGTTCGATTTCGCCGAGGTAGATCTTCTTGTCCGAGCTGCAGGAGGCGATGATGGGCTCGTCGGGGTGGAATGCGACTTCGTTCACAGTTCCTGAAGAGGCGAGAAAACAAACAACCGTGGGTGGTGAGTGAAAAGGGAGAGAAAGAGAGACGGAGAAAGGTCTGGGTTGTGGCGAACCCGTGTGTCCTGGAAGCTTGTAGATCACCTGCCTCGTCACGCTGTCCCAAATATACACAAGTCTGCGCACACACGACACGCGCGCGGTAAGAGGCCGAGCGGAAAGGGAGGCCTTGGTGCGCGGTTGCGTTACGAACCTGTCAGCAGATCCAGCAGACACTCTGCTGCCATCAGGTGACCAGTTCACCTTCAGCAGATTTTGGTCGAAGCCGTGCTGAATACAAAAGGCGACGGGGAGAAGAGTGAGTGAGTGAGTGAGAACAACAACATTGATGGGTGGCCCAAGGTGACGTGGAGAGGCGTACCACGGCTCCTGTGAACACCTTGGTGAGGCGGTTGTCGCCGGGAACGTACGGGCGCATGTCATGCACGTGCAACGAGTTGTCCTGCGCAATTGGGAAGGAAAGACGGTCAGAATCTCTGCAGAGATTTACATCGTGTATCGTCGTGGTGATGGTTTGAGGCCTACCATGGCGTTCGAAAGCAGGAAGTTGCCATCAGGGCTGAGCTGTATCGAGGTGATGATGTCCTTGTGCGAGTTGACGCTGAACGCCAGCTCATCCCTGCGAAGATCCCACACCTGCACCAGAAGAGCAGTCAGGGCGCTTGTTGTCCCCGGAGGCTCGTGCTCTAGAGATGAGGTACTTACGTGGACTGTGCCGTCGATGCCGCCGAAATAGACCTGATCGTTGTGCGAGATGGCGACAGAGGTGACCTGGTACTTGTGGTTGAAGGTCTGCGCGCTCCTCTTCCTACGCAGATCCCAAAGCTACGCGCGTGGTGAGAAGGTGTCGAGAAAGAAGTGATGATCAGTCTAAAGCCTCGAAGCGAGCATGGGCGAGCCCATGACCACGCCGCGGGATGAGCGTTAAGATAAGAATTCTTGATGGCGCACGGTACCTTGACGGCCTTGTCGTCAGATCCGCTCACGAGCAGGTGGCCCTTCTTCGACGGACAACAGCTGTTGACGAACGACGTGTGTTCGTTGAGCTTCTTTACTCGCACGCCCACCACGGTGTCCCACGCCATCACCGTCTTGTCCGCCGAGGCAGAGAAGAGCCGCCTGCGAGTGAAGCGAATGAAGAAAGAACAAAGGACGCGGCCGACGCGTGTAACCAGTGAGAAGGAGGAAGTGGGCAGAGAAGAGAAACAACAGAAGCAACACGCACTCTCCATCCGTGCTCCAGTGGATCTCCTGGACGGCATTCTTGTGGCCATCGAAGACATGGTAGTTGGCGCATTCCTCCTGAACCTGCCACAGGACTACGACAGTAGGACCACCGTACCGAGCGACGGTCAGCTAATGGCTGGCGCGAAGGCCACTACTGCACCCAACATAATGCAAAGGGGCAGAGACCGCAAGGTCTACGTACAGATCCTCTTGTCGAAACCAGCTGAAGCAAGAGACTTGCCCGAGGGGTCGAACTTGCAGGTGTACACCTCGGCTTGGTGGCCCTCCAGCACCACAATGGGGGCGATGAGGCTGGATGTGCGGGGAACGCCCTGTGCAGCACATTCGCAGACACCGCAAGATTGGATGGAGGATTTAGATTTACTGCGAGGAGGCCAAGAAATGCCGAGGGCGTTACCGCGGCTATAAGCTCTCGTCCCTTGATTTCATCAGTCTTCGGCCTTTTCACGACCAATGCCTTGGAATCTAGAAGGAGAAGAAAATTTGAGCAACTGCTGAGATACGCACACGCCAGAGCATCCATTTAACGCAAGCCACAATACCTGTGGTGTTGCTTTCGAACTTCCTCTTTTCCATGTTCTTATATCTCAGTGTAGATGGCAGATGAAAGATCGAAAGGACGAATTCCCAGCCGTGGGGGGCCGCCACTTTTTTCCTGGCGGTGGGCAGCGGAGAAAGAACGGAAAAATATTAAATTCAAACCAAAAATCACCAAACCTCAACCAAACGAACAAATGGAAGGTGGCAACAACGCACCCACTTCAAAGGAGCTCCTGTTCTGCAGTGGAGACGAAGGTAAGTCTGGGGGGATTGCAAATCTTTCCGCGATTTTTCGAAAATCTTCATCTCCTCACCATTCGATCTTCTTCCAGAATCGAAGCTCTTTGTTGCTGATGGAAAGGACAGAGTGAACCCGAAGCCACCACAGATCTCTCGACTCCCGCCGAGTGCATGTATGTTCTTCTTTGTTCGGCGTGCAGCCGCTCTCGTTCGTGTTGGGCTGACGACTGTCCACCGTGGACACGCGCTCAGTGCTGGCACAGGCGCGCTCCTTCTTGCCGATGCTCGCAGCGGCCAATGCAAAGCTGGAACAGACGCTGGCAGAGAACCCTGGCAGCCTTGACATCGAAAACGTCGAAGAGGGCAAGCCCTATGTAGAGATGGCACGTTGCTCTCACCTCTTCCCGTGCCCCACCACCACGACGAAGCGCCGTCGTTGCTGCATTCACTAACTGAATCGCGCTGGTCGTGCTGACATGTGCAGGACCTGGCCATGATTGGGGAGAAGAAGGATGGCGAGTCCAGCGACAGCGATGATGACAGCGACGACGATGACGATTCCGAGTCGGAGAGCAATGAGGAGGCCAACGAAGAGGAGGAAGTGGGCGAGGAGCAGGAGACCACTAAGGCACCGGCACAGCGAAGGAAGCCCATCGAGGAGATCGGGGGCGAAGAAGAGCAAGGCGAGAAGGCGATGGAAGAGTAAGAGATGCTCAAACCACTTCTGGCCTCCGCGCACGCTTTTGATTTTCTCCTCCATTTCCTTTTTATTTTCTCTCTCTTGCGTGTTTTTCGCGCCTTGTTGGGTGCATCTTCGTTTGGATTTCCTTCTCCACTAGCCCACCTTTCCCACACATCTTGCTCGTGTGACGGCATGCCTTCTCTCTTGGGCGAGTTCGGGAGACAGACCTCCATACAAACGCCACAGATCCAACCATTCAATTCATTTAATTTCAAAGAAAGATGGAACCGATGAAGACGGAGAGGTACCCTCACCCTACGCATCCGGAGGCGGGGAGAGCCGCGGCTCAGCCTCTTCACGACCCTACGTTGGTGGGTCCGGCCGCGCCCACTCCGCACCGCCTGACGAGGGAGCAGCTCTTTCACGATATGAAGGTGCGCGACCTCCTGCTGGCCCTGGGCGTATCGCCTGGCGGACGCGACGTCGTCTATTTCCAGGCACACACCACCATCGAGACCGTACTTGAGGTACTCTCCCCCCCCTCTCTTGATGAGCAGCCATTGTCTTAACCGGTGGACTTCATTCCGAACAGGTCATGGCAAAGGAGCGCATCCACTCAGCCCCCGTCTGGGTCGAGCAGCCCGAACGAGGCTACACGCAGGTAGGGGCAATGTGCCGACCGTGAAGTGGCACTCGGTCATAGTGGCTCAGTGATCACTGTATCTGCTGTTCAGGTGGACGTGCAGGACCTGGCGGCCGCGCTGTTCTCCCTTCACGGCGACGACGTAGCGTCGGTCAAGAACAGCTTCTTCCAGCGGCAAGTGCTTTCTGTCGCCAGTACGCTGCTTCTTCGCTTCACGGCGATGGGCCTACGCGGGCATACACTGACGTTCGTGCTCAGGTCTGGCGCAGCGCGATCAGATGAGGCCCGTCACATTGGACACAAGGGTGGGCGATGTACTCCTGGCCATGGTCAACATCGCTCATCGTGTCGTCGTGGTTGACGACAACCGGTTCGATTCATCCAAGCTGCTGCATGTTATAAGGTGACGCACACATTCTAGCCTTTTGGGCGTGGGCAGTTTGCATGCCAGAGGCGAGGTTGCTGGTGTCTGACACTGTCCCTGCAGCCAGTTTGATATGCTTCGATTTTTGGACAAGTACGCCGCGCAGTTCCCCATCGACCTCAACACCATCGAAGCGTCCCAGCTCATGAACACGAACGTGGTTTCTGTGTCACCAACAACCCGGTACCGCTCGCGCACAGAGGCACCCGTACCCAAGGCATGCGAGACTAATATCTGGGCCTGTTTGGTGGCAAAACCAGGGCTATTGAGGCGCTGAGCAAGTGCCTGCAGCACAAGTTCAGCGGCATGGCCATCATTGACCCGGCCAACAACAAGTTCGTGGGTCATATTTCTGTCAGCGACTTGCGGGTACCTTGCAACATTCCATTCGCCGTTAGCCAGAACAAGCTATTGTTAACGATATCTTGGCCCTTGAATTCCCAGGGCATCACCCCTACCGACTTCATTGACCTCTGGCTGCCGGTAACGCAGTACTTAGAGCGCAGAGGGTTGGTACGTTCAAACTCCATTCCATCCATGGCCCACACTGCAGCTGTGGTTGCTGATAAGGGGCTCTTCTTTCACACAAAGGCATCACGGCCTACAATTTGGTGCCTGCCCGGCTCTCTGTTGCCGGAGGTCATCAGGCGGATGATCGACAATCATGTTCATCGGTACCGCTCACCACCACTTTGCGTGCGGACCGAACTCGAGCCGCGGGCTTGCTTACTTTCGTTCCCGTCGCTACAGGGTGTACATAGCTGACAGGATTGGCCACGCCGCTGGCATTATCACCATCACGGACCTGCTGGCCTATCTCCTTGCCCGCCTCTTTCCTGGAGACTGAGCGGCGATAACCCTTCAATACAACCTGTGACGTTGACGTCGGCTGCCTTTGACGCCGAGTGCGATTTGTCGTATCGCCGTTCGGCGCGATTTGGGGGGGGGGGGCGGCGGCGATGTAAATACCAGAAGTCCACCAGAGAGAGCAAACAACAGTTACAACACAACAACCCACCAGCGACACAATGAGCAGCAAGAAGGTGATAGCAGTACTGGGCGTCGGACCTGGCATCGGCCGTGCGGTGGCAGCCAGGTACACCGACGCATAACACAAAACGCAGACACGCTTGTTGTCGCATCGATCGACCGCTCACATCTTGCTGTCCAAATCGATTGTGCACAAACAGATTTGCAAAGGAGAACTTTGCGGTCGCCCTGTTGGCTCGATCGCCTGACAAGCTCGAGGCTGTGGCCAACGAGATCAAGCAGCACAACGTACCTCCCCCTCCTCTACAGCAGACGAACCACGCTCACCCAATGGTGATGCTGCAGCAGGGAGCACAGACATTGAGCATCCCCACGGACGCCAGGGACCCCGGGTCGGTGAAGCAGGCCTTCGAGACCATCCGCAAGGAGCTCGGCACTCCAGACGTGCTGGTGTACAATGCGGGAGGGTTCAAATACGGCGGCATCCTGGACATCGACCCAACTGAGTTCGACAACCTGTGGAAGGTAAGGCTCGTCACCGCGTGCGGGTTGTGTGTGAGTTCGTTGCTAATGGTGTGCATCTGTTGTGACAGTCCAACTGCTTTGGAGCGTTCCTTGCCACTCAAGAGGTCTTGCCGGGTATGCTCGAGAAGGGCAGCGGCACCATCCTCTACACCGGCGCAACGGCTTCTCTGCGCGGCGGTGCCAAGTTTTCTGGGCTGGTGCTTTTCCCTCTTCATTTGCAGTTGATGTGCCGACGCCTTGTGCTCAGCTCCCTCAATGTTCCTTTCTTAGGCCGTGGGCAAGTTTGCCTTGCGTGCGCTGGCGCAGTCAACCGCAAGAGAGTTTGGCCCTCAGGGAATTCATGTGGCGCACATCATCATCGACGGCCAGGTGGACCTGGAGCGAAGCATCAAGGTACGCTGGGTTTTGAGACTGTTCGCATTAAAACAGGTCTCTCATGTCTGGAGACCCATCCAGGCACAGGAAGGGCGTGCTTTGGACTCATTCCTCAGCTCCGATGCCATCGCAGAGGAGTACTGGCATTTGTACACACAGCACAAGACCACCTGTACGTGTAGCACTGCCATCATGTTCATGCTTCGAAAGCCTCTAACTAACCACGTCTCTGCCTGGCAGGGACGCTGGAGCTTGACCTCCGCCCTTATGTTGAGAAGTTCTAGCCTCCTCAGCAACAACACAAACACTTTCTGGCCGTAAGAGCGATGGCTGGACAAAGAAAAGAGGTCTAAGGGATGGACCGATGCTGTAGCGTTTTGTTAATAGAAGGACGCTTAAAGTATGTTTCTCACGAGCGTGGCCGCCTTTGGTCAAGGGGACGGATGGACGAGTTGGTCTAAGGCGCTACGTTCAGGTCGTAGTCTGGGTCTCCAGGCGTGGGTTCGAATCCCACTTCGTCCAACCTCGTTTTTCTCCAACTTCTTTTGCTTATTTTTCTGTACATTGGCATGTTTGGGTATGGGTCTGCTTCAGGGCTTCGTCTGCTCCTGCGCCGCGGGTCCGCCAGCGCCCTGCTTGCTCTTTTCGCTTTCCTTGCGCTGTTGTCGCGGCTGCGCTGTTTTGCGGGGTTGCTGCTTCGGCCGAGTGGCGTTCAGATCCTTGCGGCCGGACTCTGTCTTGACGTCCTCCTCCTTGGTCGTGTAGGCCATTATCAGCTGTGCACCCATCACCGACGCGATGGTGGTCACCGTGAGCCCCGGAGGAAAGCCTCTGGCCTTGGCGCTGATCAGACACAGACACAGTGGTCAGCACACCGTGCCGTAAATGCAAGAGTCAATCAACAAGCCACGCAGTGCACACCTTTTCAGCGATGCGTCCAGAGCCTCCAGCATCTTGTCGGCTGCCTTCTCGACGGTCTTCTCGTACCCGGTGTCGACGACGTGAGCGGTGTCCTGTAGAGATCGGGGAAGGTTAGGCGCCAGCACAATCACAGTCCACACCCCCTCCTCAATCCCGCCGCGCACCTTGCCCACATCCTTGGCCTTCTCTACCAGTCCATGGTGGTGTTGGTGAGCGGGCCGAGCGCCCACCCTCGTCAGCGCTCCGACCCACAACTTTGGTCGGAGGAGGAAGGCGCACAGGTTAGGGATGGCAGCAGTGAGAGTGGCAGGGAAGGCCTGGGTACCTGCTTTGCCGTGTGGCCCACGCTCGCCGCAGCATCGCCCACTCTCTCTAGCACCTTCTTGCCCGTCTCCTTCACCTATGGTTGATTGCACGTGCACGTGAGTCACCTTTCCCCCCCGATCGAAGGCGACGTTGGTGCGGTACCGCTTGCGGTACCCAGAACACCGGCTCGTGGTCTTCCCCTTCGACTCGCGGCCGGTCGGCCATCATGGCCCTACTCTCCGCGCTGCGCCGATCCTCTCCTCCTCCGACTCGTTCACTCGGCGCCTGGCCTCCCGAGGTATATTGGCCGCCAACGCCGCCCTCTACGCCAGGTCGCCTGAAGGGCAAGGCCCCTTTGCTTCGATGAACCACCCCTCCGCCCGCCCCCAGACCCGAGGCCAGCTCTGCGTCGCGTTGGCTCGTTGCAGCTTCCCCAGTGCCCTGGGGTTCCTCGTTTCGCTGCGTTTTTGGGCCGAATAGGAAGGAGGCCAGCGAGGAAGACGAGCGCGTGGCCTCTTCCTCGGCCTCGCCCATCATCTGGAGCTCTTCGTCCTGTTGTGGTTGTTGCTTTAACTTCTTCTTCTTAGAAGGCTGTCTACGCAGGTGGCGGTAGGGATCGCCCTCTCCCTCGAGGCGGTAGCTGATGTAGTGCTTCGCCCGCACCTGGGTGCCCACGAGTGCCGCCGTCGTGGCCAGGGGGAGCGATGTCCAAGGGGACCCCCAACGCCTCGACGCAACACCGCCACAGCGTCCCACAGCCGCCTTCATGTTGACGCGCTACTCACAAGTCGTTATGGGTTGAGGTTCCGTAGTTTGCGGTGTGGCGTGGGAATGGGCCAACATCGACCTCTCTCGCCTGGAGTCTCCTGTGCCTTGGGCTGACTGTGCGACGTCGTTGTCCGTCGATTGGTCGGAGAGGGAGAACAGGAGGAAAGGGCCGGGTTGCGCAGGGTCCAGAGGGCGTGGAACCCACCCGAAATGAAGCGAAACCAAACCGAAGCCGACACACGCATTGCCCACATTCCTCTCAGTCGCCCGACGGTTCGATTCCCACCTCAGCCATCGCCCTTGGGTACACTGCGACCATCGATGGTCGCCCAACCACGTAGCTGTAGTGCTCTCACGTGGTACTGGTCACGGGAGCTGGTTGAGGCCTCCTATTAACTGGCAGACTGTTCGCTTCCGTCAAGAGATAACGAAGCGAAAGAAGAAGTGGGAGAAGGGGAGCGGGTGCGCGGCGTGAAACTGCCGGAGACGACGCAGTCGACGAGCCCCTGTCGCGGGGAGACCAACTCGGGATCGGCCTCGTCCTCTCCGTCCTCTGCCAGTGAAGACTCGAGGTCGCGCAGCAGGTCTTGGTGGCTGTTGTCGCCGCGTGGGCTTTGTCGTCGTCTACTGCGTCGGCGTTCGAGGGTGGTGGCGACCAGACCGCCGGCGGTGGATCCACCCACGAGACTCTCCCGCTTGTAGAGATCCTCCAGTATGCGGCGCAAGTGTTTCATGCCATGCAGGTACTCCTCGTCGATCTTCCCCTTCTCCTCTGCACGGTCAGGCGCGACACGAAAGCGAGAATGTGAATTCGTGGACGAGGCTATGGAGTTGTGTTGGTGCGACGACCCGAGGGCAGATGCGAAAGGCAAAGCGCGGCGAACCTTGGGCGTAAGAGTGTGCGAAGTCGATCATCTTGACATCGACCATTCCTCCTTCGCCGTTGTCGTTGTCGCCGTCGTACAGGAGCAGGATGGACGACGACCGGAAGATGAAGTGGTCCTGCACCTCGATCCACCGGATGATTTCATCTGTGCGACACCACGCGCGTTTGTCATCGTGCACGATCATGGGTGTTAAAAACGGCTAAGTTGACTGAATCTTCTGCTAGCGTACCAATCTTCTTCAGCATGATAGGGATGACATCGCTTCTGATCTCCCGGCCGTTGTCGAGGTAGAGGGATAGACCATCGATCATCGTGTTGGCCCTGAGCGTGGTTCCTGTCATGACGCATTGGCGTTGAAGAATGAGCGTAGGCTGATCAACAGCCGGCGTAGAACGTTTCTGTAGTGTACCGTAAAGCATGGACTTGGAGATGTAGGTCGCTGTGGCGACCTGGTAGGAGCGAAGGCCCACGATGCGGAATCCGAGGGTGCGCGACGTGGTGATGCTCTTCACCACGTTTTGCTTGAACCCCTTCACGATCCCCGCCTCTGTGTTCGTTCCTGTATGCAGCCCAACGCACAACAGGCACCGCCCATCACTCATTCCAGACTGATGAGCCGATCATGCATGGCTCTGGGCGTTGGACGGTACCCTTGGAGTTGCCGCCCATCTTGAGGTCACACACGCAGGGCTGCTTCATGCCGTACGTCAAGTTCTCCAGCTGTATGTACTCTGCCCACATATGTATTTTTATTTTTATTTTTATTTTTTGCTTTTCTACGTTAGGCTTTTTGTGCATCTCCAATAAATAAAATGCCAAATAAATATTAGAATAGTTAAAATGATGGTGGAGGGGGAGAAGAACCTCTGCCGTTATGGTTGGCGGTTCCGATAAATCCAGGAAAGAAGTGGGCCGGAAAGGATGGAGAGGCGAGATGGGTCTTGAGGAGGTCGTAGAAGCAGGCCTCCTGCTTGTTGAGGGGTTTGAAAATGCTGCGGCCGCTCTCGTCCAGCAGCATCTGGTCATCGCCCTTGTGGCCCGCAACCTGCTGCGTGAAGGTCGAGAGAGACGACGGCCCTATCGACACCGGTGCCTCAGCCCCCTCGCTCCCTGCCGTCGTTGCAGCCGGCGCTGACGACGCTCGCACCAGACCAGGACGACCGCTGCCATCGCCATCCACCGGCTCGAGCCGTTTGTTGAACATCTTTGTCGTTCGTTGTGTGTTTGTGGTTCTGCTTCGTTCTTGCGGGCCGAAGCAAAGTGCCTTGTTCTCTGATCGGTGTCGACAATATGAAAAATCCGTGGGCGCGGTGGTGGGGGGTCAGTGCCCTCGTTGGGCGAGGAAGGAGGCGAGGCGATCGTAGAAGTCTAGGGCGTTGAAGGGTTCGTAGGGTGTCCGGGTGAAGGGCGCCGAGTACTTGCGGCAGTGCCAGTTGATCATCTCCAGATGATCTGTGTGGAATGAACCGCGTTGGAAAGGAAAAGCCCACTCAATGCAGTTTGAGGATGGTGGGTACGTACCGGACTCCAGCGTCTCAATGTACTCACCCCACGCGCAGGACTTGACCGACACCAGACCATCGTTCTCCCCCTCGAGCTTCATGATCATGTCGTAGGTGAAGTGCCAGAAGAGAGGAATCTGCGCCCGATCTCGGTGGCCCCCGAACGAGTAGTACTTGACCCCCGGTTGATCCACCACCTACAACATCGGTGTGTGCGTGTGCGGCGGCGTGTGCGGTGGTGAGTGCAATCATACGGATGTCAGTTGCTATTGTACAGGGGCATCCACCATCTTGTTGAACTCGTCCTTGAGGTAGTCGGTGGTAAGACAGTGAATCGCGGCAGTGTCGTTGAAAAGAAACCGAAACAATCCCTCCAGCTTCCACCTGTCCGTGAAGAACACATGAGATTGGAAGCTGGGCATAGGGTGAATGGGGCGGTCAAGTACTTACTTGTCGAACAAGACGTCCTTTGTCCAGTTGGCGACTGGGGAGCCCTGGTGTGGCGTGCCGATGGTCGTCACACTGCTCACCCTGTAATCGCAAGAGGTGATGGTCACCACATGCCGCACAAGCTGGGTTGGGCTGGATGGTAGGGTACCCTTCCGCGATGCCCAGCATTGACACGGCGTATCGGCAATCCATCCCGCCCATCGAGTGGCCCACGAGATTCACCTTCTCTGGTCGCTTTCGCTTCCAGTCCCCTTCATCCAACCCAGCACCTGGACCGGGTGCCGGAGAACCGAGCGTGAGTCAAGGCAAAGACCCAATGATTGTGGACTTGGCGTATGCAGTACGTACCAGGAATCTTGGATGCCAGCGGAGGATCCAGTATCTGTGCGACCTGCTTCTTGATGCACAGGGCGCGCTCGTGCACGTGGCCGGTGGAAGGCACTCGAGATATGAACACACCGCCCTGCGCACCTTCCTCCGGCCTGCGGCGTCGTCGCAAGGTCTGGGCGATTCCGCCTCGCCAGTAGTCCACCTCGATCAGGCTGGGGACCACCTTGAGCGTGTCGAATCCCAGCAGGCCATGGCACAACAGAAATGGGTAGCGCGGGTCCACCGGCTGCTCCTCACCAGTCGCCGGGGGTGGCGGGATCGCCTCATCTTTGCGCAAACTTGAATCAATAAAAGTAAATAAAAACTAAAAATAAATAATCAATAAAGGGACAACGGCAACCTTTGTCTTCACGGCTGCGGTGGCCGGCGGCAGGCTGCTCACCCTCGGGCAGGGTCTTGGCGTGCTTGATCTCTTTTCCTCGTGGAGCACAAGGGGCGGTGCTGCTGTGGATACAGTGGCGTACCGAGAGAAGGGATACCGTCCCTGCCAGCACTGCGGGACTGTGGAGCACGAATTGCCTGCTTGGCTTGTGTCTTGGGAGGAGATGGCAGCTAGCCCTTGCCCATGGTTGCTTTACTTTCTTCATGAATCTCACACGGTGAGGTTGTGCGGCCGATTGGCGGAACCTGAGCAGGACACAGCACAGCCGGCAAAAACTGAGAAGAAAAACCAAAAACGAGGTTGGACGAAGTGGGATTCGAACCCACGCCTGGAGACCCAGACTACGACCTGAACGCAGCGCCTTAGACCAACTCGGCCATCCGTCCCCTTGACCAAAAGGAGGGCTGCTGCGCTCATGAGAAACAGGCGGTGAGCTTTTTTTCTCACTTCAACACCCATTCTGTGCCACTCACCCCCTTGAAGTGCGGCCTGCTTGCTGTGGGCCCTTACACAACACGTGGCCCAAGGAGTTATGCTCGCTGGCGAACCTGGCAAGTCATTTCTGTGTAGAAAATGCGAGGAACTAGTTCTGTGAACCAACGGGGTCAAAGATTTTATATTTTCATATCTTGCTGGCAGTGACAAACTCAGCCGACAACAAGTGTCCATGGAGATCGACATCGTGGCCACGAAGGGCATCAATGTGCGTAATTTCCGCCACATTGCGGATCGCCATTAATGGCGCCTTTGATTCTGATTCTCTTCTAGATCGCGTTCGTGGGGTGCACGCACGGGGAGCTAGATACCATCTATTCCACCATCGCTAACATCGAAAGGAGCCGCGGTATCCGTGTCGAGCTTCTCCTTTGCTGCGGCGACTTTGAGGTATATGGCGAACCTTCAAGCCAGGCTGGTACGCTGCTTCTCACTCCAGGCGTGCTCGTGCAGGCGGTGAGGAACGCGTTCGATCTGTCGTGCCTGGCGGGTCCATCCAAGTACCATCACTACAAAGACTTCTACAAGTACTACAATGGCGAAGTGGTATGCACCTTCCTGCTCCTGAAAATGACCTCCCCTACATGCTCACAACCCTTCTTGCAGGTGGCACCCATCTTAACCATCTTCGTGGGTGGCAACCACGAGGCTGCCAACCACCTGCGGGAGCTGTACGTGCCCTTGGCCGACAGAGGCAGACGGGTGTGCTGACGTGCACTTATATCTCTTTGAATGCAGGTACTACGGAGGCTGGGCGGCGCCCAACATCTACTTCTTGGGCTACAGCGGAGTGGTAAACTACGGCGGCCTCAGGATTGGCGGCTTCTCCGGGATCTACAAACGATATGACTTCTTCAAAGGTACATCAATCATGCTGCGAAGTGCAAGCACGAGAGCGGGACCTTACGGCTGATGACCACATTTGTAGGCCATTATGAAGTGCCTCCCTATTCGGGGGATACAGTAAGGTCAGCCTTCCACGTGCGTGAATACGAACTCTACAAGCTTTCGCTGGTACGCAGTCATGCCCTGTCCAGTGGTGGTGTTTGGTGCTGATGATGTTTCGTTCCTCGTACCTTAGCTGCGGAAACCGCTCGACGTGATACTTTCGCACGACTGGCCGGACATCACTTCGTACGGTGATGTCGAAAAGCTGTGTGCTGGCCATCCTCACTGGAAGTATGCCATCCTCACGCATCTTCTTGTTAGGCGGTAATGTCAGACCGCCCTCCAATCGAACTCGTTCTTACTGTGTTCCGAATCTGCAGGGAGGAGATAGAAAAGGGCGAGCTCGGTTGCCAAATGTACACCAAACTACTCAAGTCCCTCAAGCCCACCTACTGGCTTTCGGGCCACATGCACTGTCGATTCGATGCTACGGTGCCGCACACTGGCGATAAGTCCACGCACTTTATTGCTCTTGACAAGGTCCTCCCTCGCCGTCCATTCCTCGACGTACGTACCCCGTCCCAGCGTGTAAATCATTTCTTACCAGCGAGGTGCCTACTTACAAGCCCAAATTGGGTCTGTGTTGCACAGGTGGTATCTTTCCCCGAGACTACTGGTCCTCGTGTGTTGACGTACGACCTTGAGTGGCTGGCCATCCTGCGCGCCACACATCAGTACCTCAATTGTTCAATGGCCACCACCGTCCTTCCGAAGGGGTACGAATCATCTGCGTTCAGTGTGGTCATACGTGTGCAGAAGAATCGATCTTCAATCACTCACAGTGCGTCACAACGCAGCCCGGAACGTGAGCACCGCAACGTAGAAAAAGAGCTGCAGGAGCTCACAGCCAAGTTTGCCGGCAAAGAGAACGCCCTCGCTGTGCCGCTCAACTTTGCGATGACCGTAGAACCACATCGCTCGTCCGTTGATCCTCGCACTGAGCGCCCCACGTGTACTCCCGCCCTCTTTCTGTGGTCAGGCCAGTGCTGCCGCCCTCGGATGAGCTCATCTCTTGCTCGCGGTGCAGGGGCCGGCAGGTTTGCCGTGAGTCACCAGACGGAGGAGTTCTTGGAGCTTGTAGGCCTGCCCAACACATTGACACCCTCGTCTTCMGCTTCWTCATCATCCTCTCGGCCACCATACGCTCGCGGTGGGCGCCAACAACCGCCGCAACCGCAGCGCGGTGTGCCWGTACAGCGCCCTTCCGCAGGTACAACCAACCCAACCAAACGTTTTYCTGCCCTMKGRTGCTGATCTTCGCGTGATGCGACTCACACAGACTCATCYGCCGCTCCTGCGGGCCGAGGTGGACCAACTGCGGGCCGAGGTGGACCAACTGCGAGCCGTGGTGGCGGAAGGAACAAGCGCCTGCGATGACCGTCTTGGTAAATAAAATCAAAATTGTGTGGCCAAGGAGCAAAAACCGTTACCCCCACGACCACAACGAAGCAGGATGTCAGCAGTGGAGGTCAGGATACACTACAGCGGCACGCGCCCAGGAGAGAG
>CACVKS010000230.1:0-21919 GCA_902749335.1 Acanthamoeba triangularis
AACTACAACCGCTTGCGCTGCGCGGTCCTCGTACTTGCCGAGCGAGGACGGCAGCTTGGCAATCTTGTTGGAGTAGAGGTCGAGCTCCTGGAGGGCCTTGAGCTTGGTCGCCTCCGATGGGAGGGCGATGAGCGCGTTGTTCCTCACGCTCAGCACCTGCAGCCGCACGAGCTTGCCCAATTGCGACGGCAACGCCAGCAGCTGCCCGGAGCACCAGAAGAAAGGTGGAAAAATAGAGAAAAAACAAAAAAGGAACAAATAAATAAATATGGTCAACAACAAGAGAGAGAAGAAGCTTCAAATGGGAGGCCAACGGCTACCTGATTGTTGTTGAGCTGAAGTTCTACAAGCGCATCGTAGGGGAGCTTCTGTAACAGACGCGAAGGCACCTTGGGAGGGGAAGATGAAGGAGAGATGAGCCTCTTTTGGTTTTTTAAGGCTTAAAAAAAAAAGATCACTGGGTGATGAAGATGATTGATTGGAAGCAAGGGAGAAAGAGTTGTCTCGAGTAGCGCTTACCTGGTTAACGCTGTGGTTGCTGAGGTTGAGCTTGCCGGTGCGGCTGGCCTCGTCCAGTTCGCGATCGATGGCATTCCCCATCTTGCGTTTCCTCCTCTACTTCCTTCCAACTCGTTCTTCTTCACCCTAACAATACCAGACGGAACTGAAGCAACCAACACCCACTCTTGTTGTGGCGAGAGCCAAAGAAATGACGCCCCCCAGGGTGTTCTGCGGCTGGTTGGCTGTGAGCGAAGACTTGGCCGTCGAGACCACCACGGCCACGCATTCCTTTCATTCCTTTCTCTTTTATTGTTTTTCCTTTCTTTTCTTTTCTTCTTTGTTTTCTTTGGGTGGGGTTCGGTACCACTGACACTCGTCTCAAAGCCCTCTGCTGGCCGGGCGCACGAGCCAGACGGAATCGATGACGGAGCTGTTGCTGGAGGCACGAAGGGTCCAGTGCAGGTGGGTTGAGTTGAAGATCTCAATAGCGCCAAAGCCGTACGTTGAAAGTCTGAACATGTCGCCGGGGCGGTCAGAACCACGCACGCACATGGAATAGAGAACAGGTGTACGCCTGTGGCGCGCACCTTTGGACCGACCACGCCGGAGGCTTGTTCCAGGACGAGTCCAGGCTGTTACCACCGACACCATTGGTGATGTAGAGCGGCGCATCAGCCGTGAGAGCGCCCTTGTAGACCGGCAGCGTTCGCTCGTAGGAGTGCACGTGGCCTTCACACACGTGCGCAGGCTCCGCATCAGCCCCATCGCAGGTCACCCATTCTATCGAAAAGAAAAGCAGAGCAGTACCGGTGATCACCAGGTCGACCTTCTCGCGGTAGAAGAGGTCCTCGAGCGCGTCCCTCATGTCCTTGCCCGAATCCTCGTGCACTGCATGTTCACGCCCGGTCTCCCCATTGAGCGTCACTCTCCTCCCTGTGATTACCCATATGGCGAAGTGGGCCAGTACCGGTGCTCGAGCAGTACCAGGGCCTGTGCCAGAACCCTATGATCCACGGCGTCGCGGCCCTGTCGACCCGTCGCAGGTCCTTCTTCACCCATTCCACCTGGGCCGAGAAGCTGGACGCCTCGGAGTCAAGCGCGATGACGTGGACGTTGCCGTAGTTGAAGCTGTAGTACATGTTGCCTGACTCACCTCCGCTCTGGGCCGCTGAAGGCAGTGGGTGTGCACAATTGAGCGTGGTGTGAATGAGAAAGTGCGCGTTCGCCATTGCTGTGGAACCAAGAAAGAAGAACGCGGTAAAAACAACAACGGACCTGGCATGGCGAAGCGGTAGAGGTATGGAGTGCCCAAGTAGTGCATCTCATGGTTGCCCGGGCTCACCATCCAGGGCACCTGGGTGGCCAGCGGCTGCACGAGCTGGCCCCATTGGTCCCAGACCTTCTCCTTCCCGTTCGCGTAGCTGCAATGCAAACGACACTGCCCGTCAGCTGACTACAATGGTTTATATACACTCCATATATTCGCTCGCGGCGCACTCATCCCCAGTTGGTAGTACCTGATGTCGCCCGCGTGGATGATGAAGCCGAAGTTCTGCTTCTGCTGCGAGGCCAGCATGGCGGCCAACACTTCCTTTGCCCCGTCTTTCGTGCCCTCATCACCAATTGAAAGAATCCGGAGAGGCCTGCAGTCAGCAGCGCAACAAGAAGGTTCTATAGGGTTATAGACGCCGGGGGCATCGTAGTGCGGCCGTCGGGCGCTTCGCAATTGCGATCTGGAAAAAAAAATCAAGATACGAACCTGTCAGGAGAGGGAGCGTGGTCGGGCTCGGTGGTGAAGTGGTAGATGTCACTCCAACCCTTCTTCTTGTCGCCCACCCGGTAGACGTACCTAAGCACACACCAGTGTCAGATTCCAGTGTACAAGGTAAGGTCAGTCGTTGCAACGTAGCGAGTTCAAATTCGTACGTGGTGGAGCTGTTGAGGCCCTTCAGCGTAGCGACTAGGTCCGCGCCAAGCGTTGCACGCATGTCATTACACCACGTGTCCGATATGTCAGTGGCCACGCACGCACGCACGCACAAGCTAAGTGCAGGGGTCAGAGAGCAGCGTACAGTGAAGCTGTGGAGACTTGTAAAAGGGGACCGAGATGGGGAGGTAGTAGTGCGTGGCTGTCCCCTGGGCGACGAACTGGCCGCAGCTGCCATCGGCACAGGAGTACTGTACGGTCGAGTGGTCTGTGTCCTTCGGCGTAGCCCATCCCACCACCATCTCGCCCTTCACTCCTGCGATGCATGACCCCACCACGCGTAAGCGAAAGAATGAAGACAAAGAACGAAGACACCAAGCAGCAGCTTTTGGGTTGTTTGGGGGGGGGGGTTAAGGGTTACTACCGGTGAGCGAGAGACGAAGCTGTTCCGGTGCGTGGGACGCGGAAGCGACGTYAGCAGAAGCGGCCATACACGCCAACAGGACGACAAACGCCAACATCATCGAACCGCGCATGGCCATTTTCTTGCGACCTTGGCTTAGCGTAAAGGGAAGCAAAGGTCGAGGGAAGCAAAGGTTCCAGCGAGCAAGCGACGGAACTGTCTCGACTCGCGTACCGTGCCCTCTTCTCCGGAGCTTTCTGGCCAGCCCCGGGGAATTAATTTTTTATTCGTTAATTACCGCCACCCACACTCCTAAGAACACCGCAGGAGCCGCCGAAGGAGTGTGGCAGTGGCAGCTGCGCCTTCACGAAGGCCTCTTCTGGAACCGATTGGCGGGGCGCACCAGCCACGCCTCGTCGATGACGGCGCTATCGCTGGCAGACCGCATGACCCAGTGTAGATGCGTGGCGTTGAAGAGCTCCACATATCCGAAGCCATATGCAGCAAGCCTTACCAGTGTGTGCGTGCATGGCACACGATCGGGTCATGAGTCAGCACCAGGTCCTCCACTCGAGCGCGCAAGACAGAAGGTAGAGAGGAGCCGGGATCGGGCGCACCTCTTGGCGGACCACTTGGGGACGTCGCCCCACGTGTCATCCATTCCGTTGCCGCCAGCGCCGTTGGTGATGTAGAACGGCGCCTCGTCGTTGAGAACTCCCTGGTACACGGGCAGAGTCCTCTCATAGCAGTGTACGTGGCCTTCATTTTAGTAAGGCGATTGGTGAGTGTGAGATCATTTCTTCGTGGCCCTTACGGCCTAGCTGCATCACGGCTCGTGTGCGTACCTGTAATCACCAGGTCCACTCTGTTATCGAAGAACAGGGTCTCAAGGGCTCCCCGCATCACGTCACCAGAGCCAGCGTGCTCTACATGGGGCCATTCGTGTAGGACAGCAAGCGCCGCAGTGGTCAGGGAGGAAGAGGAAGGGCGTATGAGGGGGAGGGGCACGAACCAACATTAGAGGAGTACCAGGGCCTGTGCCAGAACCCGATGATCCACGGCGTCACTGTCCTGTTGACCTGCGCCAGGTCCCGCTTCAGCCAGTCGTATTGGGCCGAGAAGTCTTGGGCCTCGGACTCAAGAGCGATCATGTGGGCGTTGCCGTAGTCGAAGCTGTAGTACATGTTGCCCGATTCGCCACCGCTCTGGGCCGCTGAAGGGAAGGAATCCCCAGGAAGGCAAGGAGAGGTCTCGTTAAGGGATGGGCCGGAAGGGATCACATGAGTGTGGAGAGATATCTCTCGCGTACTGGGCATGGCGAAGCGATAGAGGAAGCCGGCGTCGGTCTGGTTCGGGCGCATCTCGTGGTTGCCGACACTCACCATCCAGGGCACCTGGGCGGCCAGCGGCTGCACGAGCTGGCCCCATTGGTCCCAGATGTCCTGGATCCCATTCGCGTAGCTGCGATGCACCATTCAATTGTGTGTGTGAGAGAGAGAGAGGAAGAGAAATCAATGAGTGGGAGTGAGCCAAGCCTGGCGGGTGGCGCATCACCTGATATCGCCGCCGTGAACGAGGAAGTCGAAGTGGAACTTCTCCTGGGCGACAAGCATGCCGGCCAGGACTTCCTTGGCGCCCTTGATCGTGCCCTCGTCCCCGATGGACAGGAATCGGAGCGGACTATGTGATAGACAAAGAGCGCACCAGCATTGGCGCCAGCACGCACATCATAAGCTTATAGGGACGCGAGCGTGGCGTCAGCTCGAAGGCGGTGTCCAACCTGTCGGGTGTGGGCTGAACATCGGCCTTGGTCATGAACTGGTGAGTCCAGCTCCAGCCGGTCTTGCTGTGGCCCACACGGTAGGAATACCTGCCAGAGCCCATCAGCCCGAGACAAAGAATAGTTAGCTGTGTTCGGGCAAGAGAACTTACTAGTTGCCTTGGACTGGGGATCGTACACTGTGGAGCTGTTCAAGCCTGTCAATAGGACGACTGGAGACATACGGTCAAGTGAGCGTCATGAAGAAGACGCTATGTAGGGCAAGGCTAAGGAGAAGGAGGAGGAGGAGTACAGTGGAGGAGCGGAGACGTGTAGGGCGGCGCGTAGGTGGGGATGGAGTAGCGTGAGGCATTGCCCTCGGCCGTGAAGTGGCCGCAGCCGTCGCACGTGTACTCCACCGTCGAGCCGGCGTCTAGTTGGGTCGTCCACCCCACCACCAGCTCCCCATTCACTCCTGTGGCGCCGCCACCCACACTCACATTAGTGCCCCCATTTCCGCATAACAGAGCATATTGAGTGGTTGTGGCAGGGAAAGAGAGGGGGGGGGGCGAATAAGGAAGAGGGACCGGTAAGGGCCAGGCGGAGTTGTTCCGGCACGTCGCCAGCTCCCGCGGCGGCGGCCAACATGAGGAGGAGAGCGAAAGACGCCCACAACAGGCCGCCTGCGCAGCGGTGCATTATCTTGTCTTGCGTTGCGCAGACTCGAGCGGGTCCTAGCTGGCTTGACAGAGAGCACGCCTCCCCTTTTTCTTGCGTGGGCCTTCTTTCTTGTCGCGCCCTGCCACGCGCACCGTTCCTGACCGTCGGAAGCTCTTTTTATTTGGGTTTAACCGCCTTAGAATTTGTGGTAACCTCAAAGCTACAGACCCAGTGTGCGGCGCTCATCACACTCGCTGCAAAAATTGGGCCGACAGGGACCAGAACAGAGGAGGAATGTCAACAATGGGTCCATCGGGCCAAGTCCACAGGTGAAGGACACCAAACTTGGCCATCAGTCCAAAGGCTCCCTCCAGTTCGTCATTGGTGAAAGGGGGCAGCAGGCCCATCCCGTAGTGATCCACACCAGGAGCGAGTGGAATGTTGTTTCGCAGAGCCTCTGCCAGAGATTGCCCATACAAGTTGTAGGTGCCCATATCGGCGAACTCGTCCAAGGCTGAAATGTTGCGGGCGAGACACGTTCACTTGGTGAGTTGCGAGTGACGAAGAAGTATGAGGAGTGGGCACATGACTTCGTACAGGGAGCCAGAAGCGTTGTATTCCACAAGAATGACGGCAGCGCGACGTCAAAGGATAGGGTCTTGTTGAACTCAGCCAAGGCCTGCTTGAACCTGCCCAAGAAGACCGCCAGCTCCTGCACCACCATATTCATTCCCAATGCAAAGGACCATGGTGCGAGTGTATGAAGGGAGGGAGCTGGGCACCTGCGAAGTGATCGCCGATGTGTCACCCTCCCAGTCGATGTTGTACCCCGCGTAGTTCCGTTCAACGGCAACCGAAACCGCGCGGAAGATCATCTCGTCTGTGAGCGCGTGCGCGGGAGATGGGATGGCTTAGCCGCACGGCAACAAGAAGGAACACACTTTGCTCCCCAGGCAAGCACGTGCAGAGTACGGACCCTGGAGCACCGTTGAGCTCATGAGTTTATCCAGGCCGGTGGTGTCATAGCCTGGCGGCAGAGTGATGCAGGGCATCACGCCGATACTAGGAACCACCGCCGAGTGAGCAGAGCGGCTGAGGCACATCAAGACATGGAAAAAGCATACTTGTGCTTCTGCAAGACCCTGATGTGATAGTCCCACCATGGACAGTCCACGTAGGAGCCGTTGTTGTTGCAAGGCCGTTGCCACGGCACTGTGGGATCGCAGCTGCAAGCAAAGGTGCCATTGGTGTCGATCATGTACGCGATGACGCTAATGTGGGAAATTGAACTGGCATGATTGACAAGAAAGTCTGGCCGTAAGAAGGAGAAGAGAGAGCTACGGATTAGCCAAGGTAGATGTACTCGCGGGGGGGGGGTACCAAGGCTTGTGTTGTGGTTGAAGCTGGTCCATATGATGGCCGTCTTTGGGGGCACACCCTGCACATCTCCCAGCCAGCGCAGAATCAACAGTGCCGCCACGAGAACGGCGAACCTCTCCACTACCATGATGGCGATGCTTCAGGAGAGTGGTCAGACCTTGCTGAGTGGTACTTCTTTTTGTTGTACCTCCCCAAAAAAGTGAAGGCGGACTGGAATGGTAGGCACCAAGCTGCTCTTCGTGTTTGACCTGCATGGAATGCATGGTAGCGTGGTTGCCCGTAGCCCGTACGCCAACTTTCCCTTGCCGCAAATGCAAGCTTCGGCCAGCTCACCATCGCTGGCGACATCTTATCCCAGCCCTGCTGTGGCGAACAGCCTGGTCCCTGGCGACGAGTGGGGCACCTACATCACCTTCAGCAAAAGCTCGACAACCTCTGATAATGCCAACATATGACAACCGCAGCATATGGCCCCGCCTGCTGGTGGAGTTGGTAGATGCCACGCTTGCGCTCGCCGTGCGGCGGCCTGCTGATGTCTATCACGAGTCGCAAGTGGACCAACTATTTCACGATGTGGCGATGACACACCTTGAGTGTGCGTGTGCCGAGTATGTGAACGAGAATGGATTGACGTGGAAGGAAACCGAGCGCGATGTGGCGATGAGACGCCTCAAGCGCGAACGCCAAGCGTGTGAACGAGAGTGTTGAATCAACACGGAAGGATACTGAGCACGAGAGCATGGCGGATTCGCTTCAGAAATGGGCTCTGTTTAAGAAAAGGGAGGATAGTCACTATCCTCATGTCATGCACGTGACAATTTAAGGGCTGGGAGATAAGTTTCCCATTCTTTTTCTTGGTTGGTTTGGTTCATCGACTAAGTGGAAGCCAGCAGAGAAGAAAGAGAAAGAGCTTTTATTTATCGGGGCTCAAGTATATGCTTTGTTTTCACGCACACAACCAGCCAAGCAACATGAGAACAAGTCGTGGATTGATGGAGCTGGTGGGGGTCGTGTTGGTTGTGCTGTACATGAGCAGCACAACACTGGCTGGCACGTACGACCTGAGTCGCCACTGGGCAAACCAGATGGTATGCGGAGGCAACGTCTACGACGCCTTGCTGGTGCAGCACGACCCCAACTGCTCCCCCATGGAATGCAACTGTTTCTACAAGCAGTGCATCGAGGCTGAGTGTGGCGTGTCCTTCAACCCCCGGTCTCTCGGTCCCGACGGCTCAACCACCGTCTTCCTGAGCCACTACGCCAACAGCAAGTGCGGGGGTACGGATGTCCCTCTACCCTTTAGAGACCTGCAATCGTCCCTGAGTGAGCATGCACGAATTTTAATGACTGTGCAGGCAACTTCACTCGCGCGGAAGTGTACCACACGGAGCTCTGCCAGCATGATTTGGCACAGCTCCGCAGTTTCAAGTTTACCTGTGTGGGTGGGAAGGTCATGCAGACTGACTACTCTGACCACAACTGCATGGAACCCTTGAGCAACAAGACTGGTGTCGTCAGAGGTACGCCACTGATCCAGCTGAAAGATCTAAGGAAGAATCTGAGCATCGTGTGACGCAACCAGCATGCTATGCCGATGGTAAGGGCGGATCATTTGCCTACCGCTGCCTGGCAGGCTGGTCTGGGGCGCTGTAGATGATCAAGCAGTGAGCCCCAACGCTTCCAGAGAGATTCGATAACTTGTAAGCAGTTAGATTAATACACTGTATTCACAAGTTGAGCTCCAGCTTCAAGGGTTCAAACATCAAATACTGAGGCTGGCACAATGCTGGGTTGGCCTGCTTCCTCCCAGCTGGTGGTGTTGATGGAGCTGCTGGTCAGTCCACCTGACCGGCCAGCGCTGGCAGCAGCACTGATGCTTGCGGTGAGGACTTGGTGGCCCATGCAGGCGGCGGCGAAGAGGTCGAGTAAATGGCCTCTCGCGGGCTTGTCAGTGGCGACATAGCTGAGGGCGACAAGGGAGGCGATCGTGGGGATTTGCTGGAGGAGACTGGCGCGAACGAGGACTGTGGGGCTGATGTTGTGGACAGTGAAGAGGATACCAAAGAGGGTCCTGATGTTGAATCCGAACACGCCCCGAAATTGAGCGTGGGCACGCGAGACACCGGCAACTGTGGGGACCGGGCTGCTGCCACAGCAGGCGGGGGCGGAGGTGGAGGCGGTGGTGATGGGATCATTCCCGCAGGTAATGAGGCTTGGGCCAGAAGTGACGATCTCCGCAGAGACGAGAGCGAACCGCTCGAAGACAGCTCGGCCGCTGACGTCCGCTGCTGCTGGTGAGCTGGCGGGTAGGCGCCTGAGTTGATGAGTGCCGAGTGCGCCAGCAGCGCGGTGGCTCTACATTTGTCCAGCAGCGCCGTCCATACTCCCACCTCGCGCTGTGAGTGGCGCGTGAGATAAAATATGGGTTCGCCCAATGACGTGGCGCCTGGGTGCAGAGTGATCAATTTGACCATGAGGGATACAAGAATGTCATATTTTGGATCTATGTTGGCGCCTTGTGTTGCTCCACGACTGATGTGTGCGATTTTTGAAGGTTATCGATTCGAATCTGAAACTCTTGCCCGTCTTGCCCAGTTCCTACATGGTTTCGGCCTGAAGATCAGCAAACTACTCCCACCGAGCCTCGATCCTCCGATGACGGTTGAAAGCGTTCGGGTTGCTGTTGTCGTCAACCCAATCCTTGGTAAGTTCGTTCAGCCTCGGCGCGATGCGTGCACAATCCTTGGCTGAGATACTGCCGCCGCAGTCGCTGTGCGTCAAAAAGATGAAGATTGGGTCGTCCTTATGCTGATTGGCATTGTTGAGCTGGGAAAAGTGGGACACGTAGACCTTCTCGTAGTTCCCCCATCCGAGTTCCTTGGCGAGCGTCACACTCGCGGCTAACAACTTTTCTTGATCGGCACCGGCTGAACAGAAAGCAGTAGTGAACCAACTGCTCAAAGACTACGACAAAAGCAAAGGGGGACAGCCCAGCCCAGACGCGCCAGACGAGCACCCAAACTTGAAAGAAAGGCTGCGCTTTCTGCGGCAGCAAAGGCTGGCCGGCACACAGCCAGGCGAGTTCTTTGACGACCACAGATATGTCCTGGAAGGATACCAGGCCCACCTGCGTGCGGAGCAGAAGGTACTGCGCCAACCGTGCACATTGTCCTCGCTCTTCTTCCCCTCATTGACTGTCTGTCTCCTCTTTTCCCCTTGTTGGGACAGATAGATTTTGTAGATATGATCAGGCTCACACTACAGTTGTGGGAGCGCCCACTGAGCCTGGCCCACTACAGAAAGCAACACCGCTACATTCTGGTGGACGAGTTCCAGGTCTGTCTCTCCGCGACCAATCACTGCGCTCGTGTGTGACCCTCATTAACACACGCTCGTCGCAGGCACCTGAAGCGCGCAAACTCTCCGTAGCCGCAGCCCATGCCCAGTAGGGGAAAGAAGGGTCCGAAAGGACGAATCGGACAACCGTGTTGGAGTGCGGTACAAAGGAGCCGGGGATGATGGGAGGGGCTATGGCGGAGTTTGCTTGACGGCCCATGAGGGCACTTCGCCAAAGTCGATGTCGAAGATGAAGGGCGCCAGCACGAACGAGGCCGACACGAGGATCACCACGCCCATGGCCGACACCAGCAGTCCTGCCTTCACCATGTCCATCACCTGCAGAGACAGACGAGATTGTCAGACTTCAGGACCAAGTTGCGACGGCACACATATACACACACAGCACCTTGAAGTGGCCATAGGCAAAGATGACGGCGTTGGGCGGCGTGGCGACGGGCAGCATGAAGGCGTAGGAGCAGCTGATCGTGCCCGGGATCATGAGGAGCAGCGGAGATTGCTTGATGGCCACCGCAATCGAACCCAGGATGGGCAGCACCACATTGGCCGTCTGTTGAGGGACTGTTGTGGTCATTCGAAGCCAAATGAGAAGAGAGCAGTGGGGCAGGCATACGGCGACGTTGGAGGTGAGCTCGGTGAGGAAGGTCAACGAAGAGCAGATGACGAGCAGCAGCACGGCCACGGGCAGCGATTCGAGCACCTCGAGCTCCTCGCCCAAGAACTCGGACAGGCCCGACGACACGAACCCCTTGGCCAGAGCAAAGCCGCCGCCCATCAGCATTACAATACCCCTGCTCGCACGCAAGTACGCACGCACGCACGCACTAATGTTAACTTGCGGATTGGGCGATCCGTGGCGCCACGGGTGCTCGGGTACCAGGGAAGCGTGGCCGTGGACTCCCAGTCCATGATCTTGTGGCCCGGTTCGGTGCGGGAGGGCAGGAGGAACAGCACAACTGCGCATAACTGCCATCGCACGCGCGTCAGCTGACCACCAACGTGCGTCGTGTCGACAGGGGTCCTAGCCTAGGCTGTCGAGAGGCACGATATCCGTACCATGGCGACGGTGCCGTCACTGACGTACTCGTCGGAGAATAGAAGGTCGGCCCAGCCCGGAATGTGCAGCTCGTGAATACCCGTGCGGGTGAGCCTAGAGGCTCCATGCGTTAGCAGCAAAGAACAGAGGGCACGCTTCGTGCGAGTGATGAGAGGGGTCGCAAGGGGAGTGGTACCACAGGACAACAAGCACAGCAAAGTCGATCAGAACGACGACCTCGGGCCACGTCATGCGACCCAGCGCCTGGTACCGCTCTCTAACCTTGTCCAGGTTGATGGCTGCAGAACGAGAACCAGATATCAGAATAAATACCGTCGACGCCAAAGGACCCCTAGTGGGAGGAGGAGGAGGCGGCGGACTGGCACGTACTGATGAGCTCAGGGTTGGGACAGTAGAAGTAGGAAAAATAGAACCACAAAATGGTCAGGAAAATAATAGCCAGCGGCGTGGCAAAGAGGAACCTGTGGCAAACCAATGGTCACCGCGTTAGAACGGTGAACGCTCACGTGAGCCAAATTTGAAGTGTGTAAGAGAGAGCGGGGAAGGAATATAGCGTGGTACCATTTGAAGAAGGAGATGGCGGGGGCCAGCGGGAAGATGGCCGCGAACTGGTTGACGAGCACCAGGTTCGGGGCCGTGCCGACGAGGGTCGACGTGCCGCCGATCGAGGCCGAATAGGCCACCGACAGCAGGATGCCCTTCACGAACAGGTCCATCTTCTCCTTCCGCTCCTGTGTGAGGGCCAAACAATCAATTTGTGGTCACAATACCGTATGGGTCCAGTGTAATGCACGGGCGGGCTTTGGGGGAGAGCGAGTGGAGAGAGGCGCGCACGTCTGTGGAGAACGGCTGATCGACAAAGGGATCGGTGGCGTCAACCACGTCAGGGTCGGCATCCCTGAGGGCGATATCTTCGAGGCTGCCGGAGCTCTGCGGGGCACCCCGCAGGCCCATGGCTCGGCTGTGCCCTTGATGACCTTCGCCGGCGTCGCCATCGCCGTCGCCGTCGCCATCGCCTTCCAATTTGTTGTCGGTCTCACTCCCGGACGACCCCTGGCTGACTCGCACGCTCGCGACTGCGATCTCATCGCTCTCGGTATCACATTCGTCATCGCTCTCCTCGGCGATGCCCGCCGCGGCTTCGCCTTCGCCGGATCCGTGCACGAGTGTGTGGTACTTGATACCCTTGTCGCGCTTGGTCTTTAGCTTCCGCCGCTCCTCGGCAGCGCGGTGGCGATCCGTTCGTCGCACAGTCCCGTCATCCTCACCGACATGTTCGTTGTTCGCGTCGCTTCGCTCCACGTCGCCCTCGTCCGCTATTTGTTCGTTGATTTGGGTCAACACCGCGAGCGCGATCGGCGCCTGAGTTGAAGCGACGGCGGCGAGGCATCAGTTGAAGGCCAGGAAGAAGTGGAGAGAGAGAGGGTGCGCGTGTGTGTATAGAGTGTGAACCATTAACGAAGTGGTGGCGGTGTTATTGATCCACATCGAGATGAAGGCGGTGAGGCTCATGAAGCCCGCCAAGAGCCTTCGTGGGGAGTGGCCCATCAGCAACACCACCTGGTGTCGGCAAAGCAGCGGGTTTGTCAGTCCATCAGGCAGGCAGGCAGGCAGCAGACCTACGACGGATGGATGGGTGCGTTCAATACCCGGAGAGCCACGCGCGTGTGGAGACCCCAGCGCTCCATCGCCAGCGCGACGATGAAGGAGCCGATCAATATAAATAGCGTGTCGTTGATATATGCCTGGTCCCAACATGAAAACGATAACAGCGACAACAGAAACAGTGTGAGCAAAGGGAAGCATGGTGCAGTGGTTGCTGGTTGAGTTACAAACCTCGGCCACGACTTTGGCCGGTACGATGTTGAAGAGAGGGAAGAGGACCAGAGGGAGGAAGGCCGTAACAGGAATGGGCAGCACTTCCGTAATCCAGTAGAAGGCTGCATTCCACCACCACCACCACATGACCAGAGGAGAAGTGAGAGTGCGTTGCATGTGGGATCAAGAGAAAAAGAGGAAGGCCAAACCCATGACGCCGGCGACCCAGGCCGTTCGCCACTTGCGTTCGTCGTCGTGGTCCAGCAACAGCAACGGGAAGGTGAGCAGTGGGAACCACGACAGCTTGAACACAGGGTTGGCGTACACCCTGTGGAGTCCCCCAGCGATTCATTAGGCTTACAACACTCGCCAGTATTTTTTTAAAAAAAAATAAATCATAAAAGTATAATGATTGTCCAAAACAAAACAAAAGAGTGGCACCTGGCGAGGAGGTCGTAGGTTCGGCTCGCCTGCACCCGCTCACGTAGTGCCTCCCATTTGAGAGCGTACTCGGCCCGTGCCTCGGCCACTCCCATTTTTTGTCAGCAGCGAGCGTTGGGAGGGCGCCCACAACGGTGCTGCGTCAAAGTGAGGGCAAATAACTGCTGGTCAAAGAGAAACTAAAAGAAAATGTGCAATTAAGCCAAAAAAATCAACTGCCAAAAAGTATGGTACGTTACTCCTCAACTCCGGCGTGGGTTGGCGAAGAGGACACGGGGTGGAGCTTTGCCGCAACTTCGCCGAGTCCCTGCCCACTCCTCTGTGCGGTGTTTGGTGACACTCCTGCACTGGCTCGACAGCACAGAAGTGGGGGCCTCCTTTTGCGCAAGTTGAGGGAGCCAAGCTGGCAAATGCGAGGTAAGTTGGTGGCAAGTTTATCAATTTTCATCACACACGTGCGCTGTTGCGTAAACGCCCCAACGCGGTTGGTCGCTCGGGCTCTCCGTTCTTTCGCCCGGCTTCCCGTGTGCGTGCAGCCACGGGCGCCACTCCTAGGAGGCCGGCGTTGGGGTGCCGTCGCGTGATGGTACGCAGAGGATGACTAGTCGTGGCATAAACTTTTCTACACCATGACTAGTGGCTGACTCAGTCCCCGAGGTGTGCGAGAAAGCGACTATGGCGCCCTTTGTCGCGGTTTGTCTTGTTCTCTCAACACCCTCCGAGACTCATCAGCACACACACGTGCCACCAGTTTGTGCTCAACTGGTCCATCATCCCAACATCAGCACGCACATCATGACGGCAACGTTGACAACCACGACCACAACGACGAGCAGGCACAGGCCTGCGCCGATGGCCTCGGAGAGCATGGCCTTCCACCTCCTGTGCGATAAGCAGCACATGCGCACCTGCGTCGAATTGCGGGTAAGTCAGGGCATGGAGCTGGTGCGCTGCTGCCGCCAGGAGGAGCTGGCGAGGGAGAAGAAGGCAGCGGCCACCACCACGACGGTGACCTCCACCAATACCACCACCACGACGACGACGACAGAGAAGATGATCATGAGGAAGATGGAGAACCGAGCAGCGGAGCTTGAAGAGGAGGAGCAGTTCAGGAGCCAAGTCGAGGACTTTGTGCTCGAACTGGTCGACCTCAGCTGGGAGCTGCTGCGGATGGCGAGCCGCGAGCAGCTGCTCGGCGCGCACTTCATGCGCCGACCGGTCGACGAGTACTGCGGGGGCGAGGGCGAGATGATGGAGGAGGGCGCCGGGAGCCAGGCCTGGCCCTTCGTAAAGATGATCGACCTCGAGGCCTGCAGCGAAGCGATCGACGGTGTGCTGGGCCAGCTCATGGAGTTCCTCAACTCGGCCGAGCGAGAGGAGGAGGAGCGCAAGTACGGCAGCCAGTCGTCAGATGACGAAGGGGACAGCGACTACGACGACGAGGATGACGAAGAAGAAGAAGAGCTGGACCAGGATTTCCACAGGGAGGAGGCAGAGGAGAAGGAGGAGAGCAAGCGACGACAGCAGAAGCTGCTCGAGGCTGCCCCCTGCGAGCGAAGATACACCCCAGACGGCAGGCCGCACCGAGCTCGGTTAGTGACTTGCCGCGATGCCTCCCCCCGATGATGGGCAGGCTTGTTGTACACTTACTACCACATTACCAAAACAATGCGTGTATCCTATCTCATGACCCCACCTGGCTTCGGGACTCTCGCGTAGGGAACAAAGCCCAAGAGACAGCGTCCGAGAAAATGCTAAATAAAAATAAAATTCCGAGGCAGGCGAGGAATGTGGAATTGAAATATCACAAAATCCCAACAAAAGAAAAAGAGAACACCAATCCACCAAGCGGGCCTCCAACATCTTGCGTTACCGTCCTTGCCTCTTTCGGCCAGCATACGAAGGTGGTCATCTGTGCACCTCCATATAATTCTGCCTTGATCTGACGATTAATTTATTAATGAATTAATGTTATAGATGGAGGGATTCGTATGGCAGAGCCGTTCGCTGCTGGGGGCAACCGATTTTTGTGACAAAAAGGACCAGGTACGCCTCCCTCCTCCTCCCCCTCTCACGGGCTCGCGTTCGTTCTTCCCGCGGACGTATTTTAGCGTATTCTCATGTTCTGGCCTCGCTGTTGGTTGTGTGCATGACCGCGTGTGGTGGGGGGGGGGTACTTTAGGACGAGAGACCTGACTTTGCCGAAAGCTTGGACGAGCTTAACAACTTCTCCATCGCCTTGGGCGTGTTCTTGTGGCTCGCCGGCATGCTGGCCCTTGTCCCACAGGTACCGCTCCGGGAACTCTTCCTTCTCTCATGTTTCGTTCCCAACCCCACCAGCCTGATTCCACCTTGCGTCCTGTTGGTGACACTCACTTTCATCCCTCTCACCTCTGCCCTCGTGCAGCACATCAAAATGTGGCGAACAAAAAACAGCGCCGGTCTGAGCTTCTACATGCTTTTCCTCTCCAACATCTGTCAGGTAAGAAGCTTAGGCACAGAGCACACTGCGCCATGTTGCTTTACCTTCTCTCTGCGGGGGGGGGGGTTCTTGCTCATACGCCCTTTCTCCCACTGCAGTTTTCCGCGGTCCTCAACGCCTTCATCTTGAAGTTCCCTCAGTTCCAAGCCTGTTTTGAAACCGTATGGTTCCTGGTGTTCCTAGTTCCTCGTTTCACCCTTGCCTGGTGAGGTTGGCGTCGTGTGGCTGACTTTCTAGATATCACCTTCGTAGGGCATTCTGGACTGCACGCCAAGTCTGCTCACTCTCTATCAGCTGCTGGGAGCGTGGGTGGCCACTTTCCCTGTGTGCGTTGCCCTCTTCGTTTCGTGTTCCATCTTTCGCTGCACTCTTCTGCATACGTGCAGGCTGACGGTCGAATGGACGTGGACAGGTTCGTTTGGTTTCTTCTTTTCTTCCACCGAACGCCGGAGTTCAAGACCGATCTCAAACAGATGGACAGGGATTGGCTCATCGCTCGGGCGCTGTTCATTGGCTTCATTTTCTATGCCCTCATCATGAGCGGCATCGGGTACATCCTCTTTTTCTTCTCATTCTCAGTGAGCTCTTAGTGACCGCTTTGGCGTATAACCGCTCGCTGCCAAGTGCTGCGCTGACTTGGACTCTCGCACGCCTCCAGCATTTTGATGTTGTGGCTCTTCGGTGAGTGCGGTTCACCCACGCTCAACTACGGCTGGGGGGTACGGCCTCGCTATGTCTATTCCTTCACCCGGTGTCGGCACTCACACGTGCATTCGGGTTGCGTTCGTAAGGTGGGCATCCTGGCCACGGCAGTGACGTTCATTCAGTGGAGCCCCCAGATCTGGAAAACTTGGAAGCTCAAGGTGCCACCTCCTCGAGCATACTGGTGATGGTGGCTGGAAACCCACCGCGTGTAATATAGGCCGTGGGAGCCTTTTCGATCTTGACGCTTGCCATCCAAGCCCCGGGCACGATGGTAGTGGTCTATTTTCTCTTGTTTGTCGCTAGCGAGGATGTACGTCTCTCGGCAGGCCTCTCTCTTTTGTGATGCCAAAGCAGGCACTCATCACCCCTCCCCTTTCTGATGCTGCGAAATAGGTATCCACTTGGCTCTCCTACTTTACCGCCGGTGTGCAGCAGCTCGTGTTGCTCGCCTTGTTGCTGTACTTCGAGTTTTGGTACAGCCGGTACGAAGCGCTTCTGCTGCCGCCTTGCGCACGCGGGCACGATTCGTGCTGTGATGGCTGCTACGCTCACCACGCCACGCGTGTATTGGCCTACAGGAGGCACGGGAAGAAGGCGGTTGCGCTTAGCGAAGAGGAGACGATGCCCATTTCCATTCAGACAACCAAGGTACCACGCGGGCCACTTGGCAAGGGGAGGGCGGCCATTTACGGTGCTCTACTCTTCACACGCAACTCCCACTTTTCTGCTTCTCCAGGATGTGGAGGGGCGGGGAACGGACGAAGACACCGCGCGAGAGACCGAAAACGAAGGCGAGGTTGCGAAAGGGAAGGAAGAGCGAGTCGACGGCTACTCGGGCTTCTGAGTGCTGCGTGTTCCGTTCTATTTATTTGTGGGAGCTGAAAACCCGAGGCCACTGAGTGTACATTCCCCGGCCCCTTCTTTGTCTCCTTGTTTTTCTGAGCCCAGCAGGTTGCTCTTTGCGGTGCTAGCAATTAGTGGTGGCTCGAACCACAGGCCGGTAGGCGCCAGGCCAACGGACACCCAACGCAAACTCTCGAAAATTTAAATATTTTAATTAATTAACGAAATTTTCGCCCCGATTCCAGGTGTTGCCACACCATTCCGGGTTAATTCCCACCACGCCCGCCACAGGCCTCGCCTTTTTCGAGGATTTGTGTCGACTGGCCGCCAATCGCTGAAGAAACATCTGACGCCATACCGCCCCAGAACCCAGCCACGCAGCGACGAGAAAAAGCGGTCCTCGAACCAACGTGACGCAACAAGGTCGTGGACGCCGCAACACCGCGCGAGTAGTGGAGTGGCCTTCAATCGATTGAAATTGCTAGCGTATTATAATTCTTCTTCCTTCGAGTCGATTCGCGCCTTGATTCTATTCTCTCTTTCTCCCGCACCTCCTCGATCGAGCGTTTCGAGAAAGCAATAGAAAAGGTGCGCAATGATCTACATCCCCCCCTCCTTGGCCCCTTCAGCCCCCAACTTCAAATTTACACGGGAGAGATTGTATAGCAGCTATACATGTTTTTCTTTAACCCCCCTTGTACACCGGGCTATACGATCACGTTTTTTTACGAAATGCCTTGACTTTCCTAATTCGTGGGTCCATTTGATCTCATCTCGCCTGTGAAATGTCAAACTACACCTCTTGTATTGTTAATTTTTGTGGGACCCTCCACTTTGAGGCGGTAACCAGTGTCCAGTCAATTTTTCTAACCTTTGGGTGGCGTGATCGATCAGGCAATGGATCCTTCACACCAGCTGGCTTTCGGCCAGAACGCGGATGCGCACAACGCTGCCTGGAACCAGCGACCAGCCCTCGAAATGGTACCACCGCTCGTTCTACTTGAGAGATCGCCGTTTCTTGTTCGGATTTTTTTTTTTCGGTTTTCAACAGGCCACACCGATCTCACCGAGTGAACTTTGTGTCGCTCGCGCGCGCGATGATGGTGAACCCTCTCAGGTGGGCTCGGACGAATTGAAAAATTTGGAGCGGGTCCTCATGATGAACTGGAGTACCATGCAGCAACCGCAGCCAACACAGCCCCAGCAACAACCGCAACCYCAGCCTCCTACTTCGCTCAGCGACAGTCTTCAGCTCAATCCCTACCTTTTGCARATGATGCAAGTGCAGGCGGCGCAGCAGCAATCTTCCGTCCAGACCATCCCCGTTCATCAATCGCCGCCGCAGCCCCGCCACGCCGCSCAGCGAARCGCCACCAACGCCGGCGCTCGCACCGATCAGCAACAGCAGGCCTTCCAGCCGGTGATYCAGTATCCATTCGTRCCCTTCTGGACCGCCTGCCCCCTGCCCTTCTCGCCTCTGGCCTACCCTCAGATCATCATGCCGCCCTCAGCCATGGCTCCGCAACAGATCGGCCCKCAGCTTCTGCGCCCCATCAATTGGCAGCAGATGCCCATGCCCAACTTCCAGGCGCCCCACCAGCGCTCGCAGCCCCCGACGCCCCAGTCCACCTCTACTGCCTCCTCGACTCCCCTCCACACCCCGCTTTTGCCTCAGTCGACGCCCGGCACGCCGGCCTACCCCATGGTGGGCGGCGCCGAGAAGAAGTCGGAGTACGAGGAGAAGCTCGAGCGCTACCGCGAGAAGCGAATGAAGCGCAAGTGGTCTCGGATGCCCGACCAGAGGCTCTCCCAGGCCGCGCAGAACCGATCCCGCGATGAAAACGGCAAGTTCACCTGCGACGACAAGGTTGCCGTCATCTCCTCCTACGAGGCCTCGCAAAAGGCCGACTACCTCCAGAAGCAGCTTGACGGTACGCGGCGTCCCTCTTCTACTCGTTGCGCGCGTGCGCCCCCGCTCCTTTGCGCTTTTGCTCATAAGTTGTGCATCCCCGCGCATTAACACACAGAGCTGAAAGAGCAACTCAGTCGGAGTCAATTCGAATCGAAGCTTCTTCGCGAAAAGCTGGTCCATACGGAACGAGAGCTGGGCGTCTTAAGGAGCAACCAACCGACCCCTAAGGCTATCCCCGACGACATGTACCAACGGTAAGTTAACGGTCGATCGATTACTCTTGGGCAGAGCTTTCACGTGCGCGCGTACCATGACGCGTGCTCACTCTCGCGTTAACATCTATCCAGGCAAGTGGTCGCACATGCCCAAATGCCACAGGCCTGTCAAGGCGACCTTTTTGCATGTGCGGAAGACGGCATAATTTATTCGCCTTTCAAGTACGTGCTTGCTTGGCCCAGTGCTTGCCTCCACAACGAAAGCGCACCGCTCACGCGGCCGCCTCCTTCTTCTCAACAACAGGGGCGGTAACGCGATCCTAGCGCCCTTCAAGGAGAAGGTCGACTTCTCGCAGAAGAAGCAGGATCTGAGGCCAATCAACTCACCCTTCCTCCAAGTCGGTAAGGATACTTTCCTCTCATCTATATTCGATACATCTCGGATGGACATGAGGGGGAGTGGTGAGGGGAGCGATGGTGAACGGGAGTATGAAGACCAGGAGCGAAGGCTAGGTAACGACACAGTCTTGACAAGACTTCCCCTCCCCCCTATCCATCCCTATCTATCCATTACTATTGGGCTGTCCGCGACCAACTCCTCGAGCCACATTAACTGACCGCGAGCAACCTTGACCTTTTCCTCTCTTCCCCGACACATTTAGAACGAGAGTTTGAACGAGTAACACAAGAGCAGTGGATCGAGGAATTCTTGGAGCTCGAAACGCCGCAGGACGGCGAGGAGATGAACTATTCCGACGACGGGTCTTACTACAGCAGCAGCTAGGCGGTGGCCACCGACGAGCAACACAACGGAGAGGGAGAGAGTGGGAGGAGGAGGAGGCGTGCAACCGCAACAGCAAGTGATCGAGAGTGATAGGAAGGAGGAGGCCAACAGGAGTAGCGAGGAGGAGCGGAAGAAACGCGGCGAGAGGGACGGCGACCGGTGCGAGGAGGATCAACCGAGGGTTCGAGCGGACGTGTCCGGCTCTTCATCGATCTCTGCGATTCGGATTTCTGGGAGAACAGTCTTCTTCCCAGCGGGGCGCGACTCGTCCCCGACGGCGTCGACCTGGCAGCGGGGCGCAACCACCTTCGCCGCCAGCATCGACCAGCCGTCACGAGCGACATCGCTCTCCAATGTACATTCGCTTCTACCGACAGGCAGAGACCACGAGAAGAGTACGGCGACAGCGACAGCGGCGGGACCGGGACTGGTGCGCGGCGGAGCGGAGGCGAGGATTTTATTTATTTATTCTTCTGCTCTCTTTCTCCTCTCTCTTTCTCTCTCTCCTCTTTTTCGACTCCTCGCCTCTGCACGCCGTCGACCGCGCGCGACTATGGAAGACACTCGCGCCGGATTCGACGACGAACACACACCGCACGCCATCGCCACTCCCAGCCCACCACCGCGTACCGCCAGCGACACCCTCTCATCCACACGGCACCGCCGCGTCACCTCCCCTCAGCGCGCGCGACCATCCTCATTTCTTCGACCACCGACCTTCGCTCACTTCACCACTTGCAACCGCAGCCAGCACGACTTCTCCACGGAAATCAACCTAACAAAAAACACACAAATAAATAAAAAAAACACCAACCAAAAAGTAACATACGAAAACCTGCACTTTTCAATAAAACAAATAATTAAATCACCAAGCAAGCCTCAGAGATAGATAAATACGGCGACCATTGGCATTTATTTATTTGTTTTACACCCAAATAATCGCCTTCGCTCTTCCTTTTGCGTTTTTACTGCTGCTGGCGGTCCCAGTGGAAGTAGATGACGAGGACGGTGATGTTGTCCGTGCTGCCCTTCTTGTAGGCGGCCTCCACCAGCGCCTTGGCCGCGTCCTCCGCGTCGCTGTCCTCCTTGGCCTGCTCCTTGGCGATGAAGGCCACCGCCTCGTCGGCCGTGATCACGTCCCACAGCTGCGTTCCAGAGAACATGAGGCGAGCTGCGTGATTACTCCGCAGAACAACAGCGCGCGTGGGGGAAGGGCCAGGGCCGTACGCCGTCACAAGCGATGATGCAGAACTTGTGCTTGTTGGGCTGCAGCGTGAGGGCCGTCACGTAGGGCTCTGCACACACCAAACGCGACGACGGCGACAAGAGCACACAGTTGACGCGATGAGGGCCAACCTCAAGACAAGACACAGCAAACATCGCATCCGGGGCGGGGCTTGTCTGTACCGGCAATGAGGCCCGAGTTTTTGCCGCCCGTGAACTCCTTGGCCTTGAACCCGTAGTCGCCACTGCCGCACATGCCCACCACCCCCACGCAGCACTGCGGTCAGCAGCAGGCGGGGCGAGATTGCGGGAAGGCTGTCGTGCGTGGTGCGGGGGAGGGGAGTACATGGCGCGGGAAATGGCGATGGACATGAGGTCCGGGTTGAACTGGGGATGGCCCACTCGGTCCCTGTGAATGATGCCGCCCTCGTTCACCTGAGGAAGGAGACGT
>CACVKS010000231.1:0-21910 GCA_902749335.1 Acanthamoeba triangularis
TTGGCGGAGACGATGCGCAGAAGGTGGGCCACGTTGCCGCGCCACAGCGAGAGGAGGCCCTCTTCGGCCACCACCCGGCGGAAGCAGTCGCGCACGCCGGCGTAGGGCCGCAGCAGCCGGCCGGCCGCGACCATCTCGGCCTGGGTCTGGAGCAGCAGCTTGACGCGCTGGATGGGCGAGGCCAGGGTCATGCACAGCGCGGCTGCCGTCGAGCCGGCCACCAGCGACGCCGCGTCGTCGGAGCCGTCGTCGATCGTCGGCGGCACACCCATTATGAACAGTCCAAACTTGTCGCCTCGCGCGCTCTGCTCGACACCACCGTCACCGCTGCCGTCGCTGCCGTCAGTGGCCTCGCTCGGCGTTTGCTTCGGCTGCGTCTGACTGTCGACCACCTCCTCTCCATCACCGCGGCCTTCGTCTTCTTGGTGGTCGGCGGAGGCTTCGGCCCGCAGTTCGCGCAGCATGTGCTTCAGGCGGTTGATCTCCTGCTCGGCTTCGAAGTGGGGTCGCGACCTCTTCTCGTCGTGAAGGTGCTCCTGTGTGGCGGCGGCGGTGGCGCTGTGAATCTGGGCGAGCTGCTCCCTGAGCTGGCGCACCTCGTCGGCTTCGATTTCTCGCTGAACTCGCGCCTGGTCGGCCTCGATCTGGCTTTGGCCCAGGGCTTCCCTCAGCCGCCGGTTCTCTTCGCGCAGCTCCTCCGCCTCGCGCTTCGCTGTCTGGCTGGCCTGCTCCGGCTCCGCCTCCGAGTGCCTCCGCTCACGCTCCTCGTCCGCGCGCTTGGCGTCGAGCAGGCGCTCCTTCTCCTTGAGCGACTCAGCGAGCTGCTCGGCCTCCTTCGCTTTCTCCTCGCGTTCGAACAGCGCGTCGCTGAGCTGCTCCCTGAGCCGCCTCACCGTCATCTCGACTTCGCTCTTTTCCTCATCCCCCTGTGAGACTTTCAATTCTTCTTCGTTCTTTTCCGCCGTTATTCGCCTTTCCAGCTCTTCCTTCTCGGCCTCGAAGCGTTGGCGCTCCTTGGTGCGCGCGCTCTCGAGCTCCTCCCTCTCCCGCCTGAACTCCTCCCTGGCCTTCGCCAGCGCTTCGTTCATCGCCTCACGCACGCGCCTCACCTCTTCCTCCGCCTCGGTCGCCTCTTCCTTCGCCTTGGTCGTCTCTTTCTCACGATCATCCTTGAGCGCTTCGACTTCGCGTTCGCGTTCCTTGAGCCGCTCATCCATCTCTTCCTTGGCTCGGCGCAGCTCTTTCGCTTCGCTTTCGCTCTTTTTCTCCTGCTCGCGTAGCGTCTCGATCAGCTCCTCTTTGGTGTGGATGACATCGTCGGCTTCCTTGAGACGCTCTTGCAGTTCCTCCCTGATCCTGCGGGTCTCCCTTTCTTCTGTCTCGCTTCGCTCTTTCTCCTTTGCGCTCCGCTCTTTTAGCTCCGATTCCGATTCTTCTTTTTGTCGTTTGAGGCTCTGCACCAGCTGATCGTATTCGTTCTTTAGCGTCGCTCGCGCCTCCTCGCTTTCTTTGATGCTTCGTTCTCGCTCTTTGAGGCGCCCCTCCAGCTCCTCCTTCTCGCGCCTCTCGTCCTTCATTTTCTCTATCGCGTCGTGAAGCACCTCCTTCATTCTTCTCACCTCTTCTTCGTTCTCCCTCTCTTTCGCCTCCTCTTCGCTCTTTCGCTTCGTGGCTTCCCTTTCCTCCTCGTTTTCGTTCTTCTTCGTCTCCAGCAACCGCTCCTTGAGTCCTTCGATCTCGGCCTGCTTCTCATCGACCAGCCTCCTCAGCCTGGCCAGCTCGTCTCTCTTTTCGGCCTCTTCGGCTTCCTTCTTCTGCGCGGCCTCCCTGCGTTGGGCAATCTCCACCACGACCGCATGCAATCGCTCTTTTAACTCCGACAGCGAAGGCCTCTCCTCGGGCCTCGCCCTGCAGCACTGCTTCGCCAGCTCCAGCAGCCCAATCGGACCTAAAACCCAGTTTGGCTGTCAGATCAGTACTCGTGACAGTTGGCCGACCCAACCCAGGCAAGAAGTCGTACAGTCGGCCGGTACAGTTATGGGATCGGAGGTAGACAGGGTGGGTTCGTCAGCCGGCGTGATTTCGATGATGGAGTCGAACTCGGCCGTTTCCTAATGGTCCAATGAGCAGCAGGAGGACGGGGGGCATCAAAGTTAAGGTGGCGGCTGACGTTGGGTGCACAGAGAGCAAGAAGAAGAAGAGATCTGACCTTGCGTGTGGAGAAGGCGTCGAAGAATAGGGACACATAGAGCTGGATGGCGCGCTCGTCCGGATCACCGCTCAGCAGGTCGTTGGGCTCCAGCAGGCTGGGCACGCCGACGTGCTTCTCGGCCAACTCGAACACCAGCGGAAGCAACTCCTCCGGTGACTGCGCAAGAGAAAGGGAGCGTGAGCGTGAATGTACATGTGTACGTGGAGCGGTGCAGAATGCACACCTTGTCCTTGATGGCCTCGCAGTCGATCAGCTTGGGGTCGTAGCGCGAGATGAGGGCCGCGAACGCTTGGCCGTCCCTGAAGCCATACTACACTCGAGAGAAGGTGAGTTCCCCCCCAGCCAAGAGCCATGAGATGTGGCGGCGGCGAGTGTACCTTGAAGTCGGTGGGGGTGACGCCCATGGCTTCAGTGTGCTCACGGACCCACTTCATCAGCCCCTCCTCCATGGAGCCGCCGCCTCCGGCAGCAAGCCTTCGCATCTGGAGGCCCTTGAAGAGACTCCACACGAGACCCAGGATCAGCTTCAAATAGCCGTTGTAGATATCTGTCATAAGCCAATGCATCAGCTGGTGGCCACCAGTTTGACGAGAGTCATGTGGGTGGAGGGCAGGAGAACGGAAGGGACCTTCGGCTCCGATACCGACGAGCTTGATGGCCATGTCTTTCTGGATGTAGGCCAGACCGATGCTCAGGTTCTCCAGCATCGTGATCTTGCTGTTGGGCTTCGCCGTCCATCGCCTCATCTATGCGGCGTGGCACGTTAGAGTGCATGTGCGCCTACGCCCCCATTGAGGTATGAAAGGTAGTTCTACCTTGGTCGAGTTCACGATCTCGATGAAATGGTTCAGCAGGGTGCCATCCTGAAGATCGCTCTGAAGGTTGTTGATCTTCAGATCGCGTCTGGCCAAGTAACCATTGAGCCACGCCGTGAAAGCCTATAACCAACCACACGACATGACACACACGGCACAGTGTCAGGTTCCTCGCCCTGAACTAGAGCCCGCAGTGCGGTAGGTGGGCACCCCTGCAAGGGTGCTAAATGTTTGCACGGACCTTGACTTGGACCAACTCCCAGTTGGACTCCTTCATGGAGGCCTCCTTCTTCCGCTCCTTGAGTTCGTCGGAAGAGAAGAGGCCGCCGCGCCGCGCGTAGGAGCCCGAAGACGAGAGATCCGGACCGCCCGAAGTGCCACGCGGCGAGAGGTGCACGCCGGAAGAGGTCGATGACAGCGAGCCCTGGGGCGTCGACGCCTGGACACCCGACGATGATGAACGCAGCGAGGGCGAGCTGGCGCCGTTGCCGATCGAGCGCGAGCGCTGGTGGCCACCACCCGTCGGCACGGAGAGCCGAATGCCCGACGCGGAAGAGCCCAGCGAATCCGAGCCCGCGGCGGTGGGGGGGAAGGCCACCAGGGAGTCACCGGCCTGCGCTCTCACCGGCGGTTGGCGTGTGATCAGCTCTGGAAAACAGCTCACACGACGGCGCGCGAGTTAGATAGGGCCTATGGTGAGAGAAGTGGAGAGGATCCACGAACCGACGAGCAGCAGCCCAAAGTCAGCTCCGAGCTCGTTGTCGTTGCCCTTAGCTACGTTCGCGCAGCGCAGCCCTGTTTCAGTGCAGAGGAAGCGGTGAATGAGCGAATCGACGAGGGTCCACGCGACACGGTGAAAGAGCCTGAACCTGCCAGCTGAGCTTTTTTCTTCTGCTTGTGTACGAGGACGTGGTTGGCGTCGATTACTGGCTGCGCGTTCGCGACTTTGTCTCTCACGAGCGCGGCCAGGCTCGCAAGGTCCTCCGCAAACTGGGCTCTCTCCTTCCACGACACCTCGCTGTTCGATCCATAAGTGAGAGGATTGCGCGAATTCAAAACAAGGTCAACCCAACACCACACGCCACGTGAAACGCACCTTTCTCTGTCCAGAAGGAGCTCACGCAGTACCACTTCGTCTTCGTTCCACTCCGACACAATACAGACCTGCCGCGGTTATGGGCAAGCGATCTCGGAGTTAAAATGAGTGTGGGCGCCGCGAGGAGGCCATCATGAGCCGGGCCCACGCACCTGGCCATCGTCTTCTCCGCTCCCCTTGGTGAAGCCAATGATGCGGATGAGGCCCTCGCCAGAGTGAGACAGTGACCTGGAAAGCCGAGAGAGGTGAGTTGCGAGACAGGCACCTAAGATCTTAATATGAAGCTGTCCATCAATAAAAGGAGGGCAAGAGGTACTGTAGCTGGCCGAGGGTGTGGTCGAGGTCCGGACCAGAGCCAGAGGTGGCCACGGTCTGCACGAAGACTGGCCGGCCCTGGAAGGTTCCGCGCTGTCGTCTGTCTGTGGCGCTGACCAGGTCACCACTCGCAAGCCAGACAGGCGCACTTTCTTGCACCTGCTTGCTCTCCATGTTGCTTGCTGCCCTTGTCGTCTTCTTGAGGTAGACGTATGCGGCCTGCTCGGAGCCACCGACCAAACACGTTTCATTTATTTGGGAAATGTTTGGGAAAAGCGAAGAAAAAGCAAAGATAAAGAATCTAAAAAGCAAAAACAAAGAAAAAAAAACAGCAAGAGATGAGGCGAACGGCACAAATGGTGAAGCTATCTGGATGCAGGGGCACTAACATTGCCCCCAGCTCCACGGTGCTACGCGGTGCCGCCAGCGTACGCCCTCTTAATTCCCGCGCATCTCTTGGCGTACGTCGCGGATTTGCTTCGGGGGTTACGCCCAAGGTCGTTGAGGTCTACACCACTGCCTGGTGCCCCTTTTGGTGCGCCCTCGCTCGTGCAAAGCTAATTGCCTGCAAATCACCATCTCATCTCGTCCTTGTGTCAACCCTCCAGCGACCGAATCCGTGCGCTGCTGAACAGCAAGGGTGTGCAGTACAAGGAAATCGATGTGACGTCCGTGGCTGGAGCCAAGGACGAGATGGAGAAGCGCACCAACGGCCGCAGGACCGTGCCTCAGGTACGTGTGACATGCCCTTCCTCCACGCCTCTTTCCTCGTGCCCGCGTCTAAGCTCATATCGCCGTCTTGGCACAGCTGTTCATTGACGGGGAGTACATCGGCGACTGCGACGGCACGCACAAGCTCGACGCGCAAGGGCTGCTCGACGCCAAGCTGGGGCTCAAGGAGCGAAGCACCGCTTGAGCTGCTCCCACACCAAGGGACGCATGCATCTCTACGGCACACCATATTGCACCATTCTCAACTGCTAATCCCCACCATGTAGCTCAGGCAGCTCAGTCCGAGTTGAAGTGTGAATAAGGAGGCTTTAGTGGAGTTTGATTGATTGACGCTCTGAAGAGACTCAGTACTGCTTGGTCTTGGTGGTGCTGATGGCGGTGCCGACAATGGTCACAGGCACGTAGCAGTTGTTCATGACCGACTGGCTCGACGAGCCCATGAGTGTTCTGTAGGGTGAAGCGACTGGTCAGTCTCTCGCGCGCACGCACACTAGTCTCATCGCCGACGTACCTCCTCACGCCGGACACGTTCTCCCGGCGACCGATCACCACCGACGCAGCGCCCTTCTTGTCCGCAATCTGTACATACACCCCACCAGTTGGTTACATGTCGAGTCGACGAAGGAGGAAGAGTTCTGTGTACCCTGCAGACCTCGTCGCCGAAGCCGGAGGTGGAGGTGTAGGCGAAGTGCTTGAACTTGCAGTCGCGGCCGGCCCTCTTGCACAGGCTCTCGTAGTGGTCCTCCAGCTCGAGAATGTCGGGCTTGTCCTGCTCGCTGATGCTCCTGCCCATCCACGAGTGGACCCCATGCACCAACAGCAGCGTGTGGTCCTTCGGCAGGTTGCGCGCCGCGTACAGCATCGCTACCATCCACCAGGTCAGGCGCATGATCCTCTCTTGTGCGTCTGCAGATGCGTGTGTAGAGCGTACCTCTGTCAGCCCCCGCGGAACCGTCGATGCAAATGATGTCCGTCTTGCCGTAGTCCCTCTCCTCCTTGTAGTCCTTCTCCTCCCTCCTCCTGTAGCTCTCCCTGGTCTTCCTCTCGGCCCTCCTTCTTCCCTCGCGTCTGTCGTAGCCTGAAGCTTCTCCTTCTTCGTCGATAGAGTCCATCAGGTAGGGCCTGTCCTCGGGGTCGACCGCCAGGTGCGGATCCAGCGCCTTGCCCACACGGCGCTCGTAAGAGTAGCGGTTGCTGCTGGCTGGCCTCGACTTCTGGCTGCGCCTGAGTTCTCTGGGGAAGTCGTCGCCCTCTTCTGTGAGGTCCATGGTGAGGTAGGGCCTGTCCTCGGGGTCAACCGCCAGGTGCGGATCCAGCGTGTCTCTGATGTCCTTCCTCTGGGCCTTGTAGCTCATGCTTTGAAGCTGATGGTGAATGCTCTTGTTGGTGTCTTGGTGGTGTATTTCGATATGTGTACTTGCACTCGCAGGGGCACATCTTTTGAACCCCTGACAGGCCAGGCCTTCGACGAGATTTCTGCTGCATCAAGGCGCACCCTCGCCTCCAACCCATCCGCTTCTTTACCAGTTCCTCAGAACGGCAGCCCATAGAATGTTACCTTTTAAATTATTTTTTATAAATAAAAATAAAAAGAAATAAGGAAAACGAAGAAAGAACGAAGACGAAGACTGTGGCTGTGTGATCATCAGCATAAGAATAAGAATTACACAAGGGGATGCACCAGATGAGTGCACTAAGAGGCGCTGGTGGTCTCCTGGGTGGTGTTGCTTGCGGGGTCGGTTGACTCCTCCACCACTGGCAATGCCGCCAGGCTCGCCGTGCTCGCGCCGACGGATTGGACGTCCACCACCAGGTCGTCGTCGCCGTCATCATCGTCACCGTCATCGCCTTCATCTTCGCCATTGACCTTCTCCTTCTCCTTCTTTTCCGTCTGATCTGTGTCCTGCTCCTTCGTCGCCTCGACTGCCACGACGGTGGCGCTCGTCGTGTTCGACAGCGGGCGCTCAACCAGGGCAGAGGGGAGGGGCAGCTCGGCGGCCTCGAGCGCGGCCGACGCCGCGGCGACGTAATCGATGGCGTGGAGGTCAGAGTTGCTGCCCTCTCGCGACCGCAGCTTGCTGCTGCTGCCACCGCCGCCCGACGTCTCGATCTTCTTCTTGTTGAGCAGCTTCTCCTCCTTCTTCTTCTCCTTGCGCTCCTCCTTCTCCTTCTCCTTCCGCTCGCGCTCCTCGCGACCCTTCTCCCGCTTCTCGCGCTCCTTCTCTCGCCTCTCGCGCTCCTTCTCCTCGCGCTCCTTGCGCTTGTCCTCCTTCTCCTTTTCCTTCTTTTCCTTGCGCTCCTTGCGCTCCTTCTCCTTCTCCTCGCGCTCCCTTCCCCGGTCCTTGGTGTCGCGCTCGTCGATCCCGTCGCCCCGCCTGACCGGCCCCGGACTGCGCGTACCCGATGGCCCGACGGACTTGGTAAGCTTGTCGCTTTTCCTGCATCGCCGCACAACACACGGTCAGCACATACGACACACAACACACACACGCGACACGCAGGAGGTACCCGGGCTTGATGAAGCTGCCACTCCTGCCTCCTTCCTGCATCTCCTTCTTGAGCTCGGCCGACACCCGCTTCAGCTCCGCCTGAGCGCCAGTAACCAATCGAGTGAGTGAAGGGGGGCTGGAGTGAATAGAACGGAGTATGTACGTTGAGGTCGTCCAGGTGGTGCTTCTCCTTAGTGATCATACTCTCCTTCTTCGCGATCCGCTTCTCGGTCTTCTTGATGAGCTTTTGCACCTTCATCAGCTTCTTCTCGAGCGGCGTGAGGTGCGGAACGGTCGGAGCGGTGCCGCTTGACGCGTCGTCGCTGAGCCCCAGGGCGTCGTCGCCTGCAGACGACAGCAGCATGTCGTTCCGCTCGTCCACCGCGTAGTCGGCCGTATCGGCGCGGATCCTACCAGCGCCCCGGTCCTCCTCCCCCTCGCTCGAGGGCGGAGCGGGCTGGGCGTCGGAGCTCTGTGTGACGTCACCAAATTCTGGAGCAAGAGAGAGAGAGAGAGAGAGAGAGAGAGTTCAGCTCCGAAATTCCTGCTGATCGCAGCTAAACGACGGGAGAGGGTCCGTACCGCCTGAGAGCGTGACGGCGAGTCCGTGAGACGAGCCCGGCGAAGGCGCGGCGTCGGAGACGAGCATTCCAGCAGCTGCCACCGAGTCGACTTGCGGGCTGCCCTCGTCATCCTGGGCTCCCGGCTCGCCGTCTTCACCGTCTTTGGTGGGCGGGACGTGTAATTCGCCAGCCTCCGACAGTTCGGCCTTCTACGTACAGGAATGTAACACGTTGTAGTTCACCACACGTAAATTTTGTGCCGTGCCTTGTGTGTCGTGTGGGTATTATCGTGAGGAAGTAAGGAATGGGCGTACGCGAGCGACTGACGATGCCGTGAGAGCGATGATGCTCTTCTTGCGCTGCTTCGTCTTCTGCGCTGCCGTCCACTCGCTCAGGAACCTGTGGATTCACGCCTTGATTGTCAGCTTCATGAAACCGAGCGGACCCTCGCAAGGTACGCACTTTCTAAGATAGGCCTGCTGCAGCGGATTTCGGATTGTGCCCTTTCGCACCCTGCGCAGCGGTACAGGAACCACATCGGCCGGCAATACCATGGTCAGGCACCGGGATCGCTCAGCACTCACACGCGACCACATTGTGATTAGGTCGTACCTCTGCAGAATTTTGATGGCGTGAGGGATGGACTGACCGAGGGCGATCAGACAGGCGACGATGACCGTGGCAGAGCGGCCCTTGCCGCCGTTACAGTGCACCACCACCGTCTTGCCTACGCCGGGTGTACGCAAATAAGGCCAGTCCATCAGTACCGGCTCATTCCAATGTGCATGCGTGCGTGGGCGCCTGCATCAATGGTGGCATGGAGGATGCAAACGCACCCTTGCGAAGGAAGCTGAGAATCTTCTCCACCAGATCGATCAGGCGGTGAGTGGACTTGGGGATCCATTTGTCCTTGATCGGGAGATACCTACGGGCAGGTTACCACACCCATGGTCATTCAGAAGTCACTGGTGTGAGTGGGTGAGTGTTGGCGAGCTGGGTCGCGTACAGAGATTGCATTCCGCGCTTCTTGACTTCGTCGAAGAGGTCCTCGATGCGGAGGTCGCGCAGCTCCTGCTCGCGCACAAGCGTGACGAGCACGTCGCACGAGTAGACCTGCTGGAGACGGTCGAGGTCCTTGTACTGGTCGCGCGCCCACACGTGCCTCTTCTTCCTCTTCTTGCGGCCGGGACACATGCACAGCCCGATCCGCCCGTGCTCCGCCATGTAGATGTCCTACTCGCACACACGCACATGCACACACGTCGTTGCTCGTCACACGTTAGCCACGGGTGCCTCCTCTTCAGCTGGCCTGGTACGTACCTTGCTGTCGACAAAATCGACCATTAGCGGCCAGTTGTCGCTGTCCCAGACGGGCTTCTCTGTTTACGGCGAGGCACAAGCAACACACTCAACGCGTGAGCCGGCAGCGACGACGACGGGAAGTGAGAGAGAATGCGTCCAACCTTTCTTGAGTCGCTCCTTGAGCTTCTTGATGTCCTTGGAGACCTTGCGCGATTCGATGACGTAGTGCATCTCGCTTCTGATGATGTAGTCGTCCTCCTTCAGCGGCACAAACTCGCCTATCGACAGCCCACACAACGTAAAGTGTGTCACAAACTCAACTCAACTCAACTCAAAGGTGAATCCCAGCCAGAGCTAAGCTGGAGCTGGCGAGCGTACCATTGTCGTTCACAGTAAACACAACGATGGAGCCCGGCTCCTTGTTGAGATTCTGGCACGCCATCTCCGTGAACTCGCGTCCTGAAAAATATTTTAAATTATTTTGAGAAAATGAATTACCTGCGCAGGTGCTGAGCCCAGAAGGGGAGGGGCGCACACGCACCGGTGATTTCCTTCGTGCTCTCCAGATACCGTTTCGTAGGCTCCAAATTGAAGAAGAATTTGATCTCTGAGAAAAGTGGTTTTCGCCACCGTGTTCAAAGCGCGCATGAGATGTTAAAAAAACTAAGGAGAAGGGAGGGGGGGAAAAAAAAAAAGAAGAGGGAAGAGCTAACCGTGGTACTGAGAGAGATCGGTGTGTTCATCCGCGAGCTCCTGGTTGGGTGGTGGGCAGCGAACAACGACCTTGTTGGTACGGTGGTATTGGAAACGGCATCAGAGGTAGACACCTCTGTGTGTCACGTACCATGTCATATTCGTTCAGGGCTTCTTCGTCCGGACGAACACCAGTGAAGGAGCCAGTGCGAACTGATGGATGATCGTCTGAGACATTACACCGCATCGGCGGATATATAGATGTATATATGAATATAGAACATGAATAGATGCATGAATACATACATACACATCACACGGAAGCCACGTACCTCTAATTCCCGACGAAGACGTAGTCAGGTTCTTGGAACTGTCGGTCTTCTTCGACTTGGCCTGCACGGGCAACGTTAGGTGCTCAGTCCTCAATCAAATCGAGTCCATCACTCGTGAAGAAAGGAACTGAGAGAGCGAAAAAGAAAGAGCGTGCTTCGTACCCCAGGAAGCTTCTCCCTGGAGGAGTCCTTCTTGTAGCGCGACCGGATGGCGGCGAACATCTTGGCCGTCTCCTCCTCTTCGGCAAAGTCATAATCGAGGTCGGCCTCGCTGTCGCTGTCGCTCGAATCGCTCAACGTGCTCTCGCTCTCCGTGTACTCCTCTTCGTCCTCCTCCGACTGGGGAGGCTGGTGCTGCTCCTGCTCCCGGTGGTGGTCCCGCTTGGCCACCAGCGGAGAGGCCTCGTTGGACGAGGGTCCCTGCAGCGACACTTCGAGTGCTGCTGTCGTCGTCGGTGCTCCCTCCCTGCGCGGCAGCGGCGACGTGCCGGGCGCCTTCTGCACCTCGCTGCGCTTGAGGTTCTCCTTCGAGTTGGACCGGGCGCGGCGCACGGGCGCAACCATGTTCGCCGTGGAGGTGGACCGCTTCTTCTTAGCGTCCTTGTCCTCCGCCATCCAATGGCGCTCCCTCGGGGGCGTCGTCGAGGCTTTGTCGGACTTCCCGCCTGCAGTGGAGTGACGCAAAATAAGAGCCACATGTTGTTCAGCAACAACAACACGTTAGCAACGTTACACAACATACTCGCAATTGACTGGCGGCCAGCGACACGCACCTTGGAGAGCGGCGGGGATGAGCGAGGGATTCTTCTTGGCGGAGAGCTTGAGCCGGGCAAAGCGGATGATTTTGATCCGGTGGCCGGCCTTCTTCACGCCGAGCGACACTAGCAGGGAGTGATCGATATCGCTCAGCATCGTGCCGTCCAGCTCGTTCTCCTACAGGTGCCGCGGCGTGTATCATGCATAAGTGCGTGGTTGGCGGGTGGCCAGGCGGTGCCAAGAAAACGAACCAGAAAGATGGAGGCATAGAACACGGAGTACTCCTTGTCAATCCCGGCGGTCTTGATGAAGCTGAGCCAGTACGCACGCAGCTGCACCTGCTCGGCCGAGTTCTGTTGATCATCATCGAAGGCATTGGCAGCGGCGATTGGGAGTGAGTGGGAAGCCAACAACTACGCGCAACAACAACAACAGCAGCAGCAGCACGTACGCTCTTGTCGGCCGCCATGAGCGGAGAGCCGGTGATGGGAGGAGACGAGGAGAGCGGCGCAGACGACCCGAGCGCAGCGGTTGCGCGGGCGCCTTGTACGTGCAAATGTTGGGTGGGCGACGACGACCCTTGAGGCGTGGTGCCCGGCTCCACCATGGCCCATGGCGACGTGCGCGGCGAACCTGTGGGGGAAGCACCTTGCCGCGCCACCGCCTGCTGGCCGTCCAAATCTACTCCCGTACCCGCTTCCATGCGAGGGAACAGCTGGTGGGAATATTTCCCTCACCACCTACCATTGAGGCCATCATTAGGAATCCACCCATTGCAAATCTCCCTCTACTCCATAAATTGGCGAGAAGACAACCAAGGTGCGTTATGGTTATTTGTGGGGAAATAATCGATAGAGAGGCAATACCAGAAAGATGAGGGCTGCTTCGATTCACGCCGAACAAGGAATAGAAGTAGGAAATGGTTGTTGAGGCCAGTTTGTTGTTCAGGTGGACCCTGTAACGACACCTCATCCTGCCTCGCATACCCCAGTGCTGACGTCATGGGAAAAGGCGGGAAAGTAAAAAACAAAAAAGCATATAAAAGTAACAGACAACAGAGAAGACGATGGAGATCTTGCTGGGGCTGAGGCAGCCCGTGATACACCGACTGGCAGATGAGGCGCAGGCACGGCAGGAGGCGTTCGAACGACTCTGCGATCGATCGGGGGTGCCACAAGTGCTGCGCAAGTTTCCACTGCAAACCAAGACCGAGGTAAAAGACGAGGCCGACTTGCAGCGGGACCTGGCCGAGCGCCAGCTCGAAGCCCAAATCAACCGTCGCTACTCGCGCCTCATCGATCGCCTCTACCAGCGGCAGGTTCTAGGTACCAGAATTGGGATTTATTTATGCATTCAGCCAGATACTAATAATAATAATGGTTTTATTCAGGGCGTGAGGTGGTGGATGAAGAGGAGATGGAAGAGTTGGAGGGCGATGTACTCCTGCAGCCTGTGAAAGAAGGGCAGCCGATGGAGGTAGCGGCCCAGAGCGCGGTCGCACCAGACGAGGCGCCCATGGAACCCGTGGTCGAGGTGCCGCCGCCGCCGCCGCCGCCGCCGCCGCTAGACATGCTGGACGTCGACATCGAGGCCGAGCCGAAGCCCTTGCTTCCCGTACCGCCCGTCAAGGACCTCTGGCTCAGCGGAGCCCTCAGCGCATTCCTCGCCGAAAAAGAGAGCCAAGCTAACAGGAAGGGAGAGGAGGAAGTAGAAGAAGAGCAGGGGGAAGAGGAAGAAGTGGAGGAAGTGGAGGAAGTTGATGTCGAGGCGAAGGTCAAGCGAAAGAGAGAGGACCTCGAGAACGATGACGAGGAGGAAGCTGCACCGCCTCACAAGAAGCGCAGTCGGGACATGAAGGAGAGGACGCAGGTGCGACGCATCGCCTTCCCGAGAAAGGAAGTGACTGCTGGCTCACTACAATACTCTATATTTTCTCCACCACGTGAAGAAGGAAGCTTGTGGCACACCTTGGCCGTACCATGCTGAGACCACCACTCTCCTCTTCTACCGGTATCGTACCACACGCCCACGCCCACGCCCACGCCGCACACACGCCTCTGCATGGCTCACCCACTCGCACTTTCTCCAGGCCTCGACCCTACTACTGCGCCGCACGCGATACCGAGGGATTCGTGTGGACCGGCAGAAGGTTAACCTCCACCACCATCGTCATTGTCCGACGCTCACGTTCGCAACTCTTGGTCGCTAATCGCTGATCGTTGCGTTGGTTGGTTGGGGCCGCAGCCTGCTGGACGAGTGGGACAGCACGGACGACTCGCCGGGCTCGGGGTTCAACCGCCTGTGGTCGCTCACGCGGCCCAAGCGGCTCGACCTCACGAAGTTCGTCCAGGCCTGTGAGCGCGTCCGCAACCGCCCGCCGTCTGCGATCACGAAGAAGAGTGCCCTCTTCCTCGCCCGCAACGTGCGGCTCGTCCGCGAGAGCGCCGCCACGGCCCGTCTGCCCACCTACCCGGCCCTACGAGACGCCGAGAGCCTCAGCGATGCCGAGGATGAGAGCCAGGCGGACGACGACTATGAAGAGAAAGAGACAGCAGAAGAGGAAGAAGAGGAGGTCGTGCCCAAGTACGGGGCACCACCGTCGCCGCCGATGGGAAGAAGAAGGCGAGGCGTGGTGAGGAGGAAGAACGGGCGCACCGCGAGGCGCACACCCCCGAGGGCGCGCGTCACGCGAAGAGCGGCCGCTGCCGCCTCCACCTCAGCTTCGCCAGCAACCGCGACAGAACGCAGGAGCAAGAGGGCCACTACCAAGCCCAGCACGACGACAGCAGCCACAGGCTCGTCGTCATCGTCGACAAGGAGCAAAGACACGACCAGCGCTGGTCGCCGGCGAATCACGCCGACCACCGTCGCGGCTCTGCCCAATACGGGGCCGAAGGCGCAGTTGTCAAGTGGTTGGCCGATGTCGGAGACGACCGCCGTTGCTGCCCCAACAGTGCAGCCACCGCAACCGCTATCGCGGAGGACCGAGCGGGTGGTGGAGATCAGCTTCCCGCTCACGCCCCGAACGCCGACGCTGCGGGCCGGCCAAAACGGCGGCGGCTCGACCCGATGGCGGGTCGTGTCCCGCCACGACGACGAGGAGTCGCTGTCCGACACCGACGATCCCTTCGCCTTCCCCAAGTACTGATATTGTACGTGTCATGTAAATACAGCCAACGTATGTGGTCGCGTTGTTCTCGAAGGTTCAGCATAACAGCGCAGCAACTACGAGAGAGAGAGAGAGAGAGGGAAGGAGGGGCGGTTCAGTTACTGCTGGAAGTCGGCAAAGCTTTGGAGCTTGCGCGCGTAGGCCGGCGGGAACTTGAGGGCCGGCAGGTGGTCGTAGAAGGCCGTCACCACCTGATACACTCCGTTCTCCACAGCTGGCGTGACCATCGAAGCGAGTGTCAGCAGCAAAAGAACGAAGGGGAGTCAGGGGTTGAACGCGTACCGGCRGTGATGGCGTGCGGGTGGGGTCGCGTGACGCCTTGCGTAGTGAGGGTGGTGGAGGCGGGTGGCTTGGGCAGCGGCAGCGGCAGGGCGCAGTAGGCCTCCAGCGCGAGGTCGAGGGCCAGCAGCGAGTGAAGCGTACGCCGCACGCCGTCGCTCCGCTGCACGACCCCGAAGCGGTCCTCCTCCCTCGACGCGGCCACCAGACCGGCCAGCGCTGCGCACGCGGGAAGGACACCGGTGAGGGTGATCATATCGAGCGAGAATTGAGTGGAGCGATCGGTACCCTGGATACTCCAGATGGTGAGAGAGTAGTCGGCCAGCAGGGCTTCGGTCTTGCGGGCAGGCGGGTGGATGAGGAACCGGCGGCAGAACGAGTTCCAAGCCGCGCTGAGTGCTGCGCTCACGCCCTGCTTCCCGTTCTTGCTGTACTTGCGCTCATCCTTGACCTCCTCTGATAATCGCGTTTTAAACAATAAGTGTAGCACACAACACACACCATTGTCAATTCTTCGCACTACAGAGTCTCAACAACGAAGAGAAATGGCGAGCATACGGGTGGCGGATAGCAGGCGCTGTGTCATGGAGTCGATAAGACCGATGGTGTGGGCCAGAACCGATTCCCAAGCTCCACCTGCGCAGGCGATCCGTGCACGCGCGGCGACGGTGAGAAAGACCACCCAGCCGATACCAGAGGCCAGGGCTTGTAGGCTAGCGTACCGGTGTGGTCGGCAAAGATGCGAGCGCGGCGACGCGGCGAGGTGCGGACCAGTCCCGAGAGCTCCATGAGCGCCAGCGCGCCCATGAGCGACGTCGCGCCGGCCTTGTACTCCTTCCACTCCTCGCCCGGCGTGGTGCTGACCTTGATCTCCTCCTCGAGCGCCGGCACCACAACGTCGCCCTCGGCGCCCACGCCGCCGCCGCGGCCCTCGAAGCTCACCCACTGGGTGTGGATGATGTGCATGAGTGCGAGGACCATCCGCTGCGTGAAGACGACCACCACGGCCGTGGCGTAGATGTGCAGCAGCACGCGGAACGAGAGCGGCAGCAGCTGGGGCAGCGAGTGGGCGCCGGTCGTGGGCGAGGCCGATGACGACGAGAAGTAGGAGGCGACGAAGAGGAGGAAGTAGCACAGAGGCGCTACGAGACCCACCGCCAGGCTATTGACGAGCGACGGCACCGACTGGCTCTTGAGCTGGAAGATGCGGCCGCGCTGCAGGGACGGAAACGAGAGGACGTGCCTGTTGTACGTGTAGTGCGCAATGAGTGTTGGAGCTTGTGTGATTGACTGTGTTCCACCCACGCGCACTGGACGCAGTGGTGGCTGTGAAGACACGTACAGGCCTTTGTCCAGGAATTGGAGGGCGGAGACGGCGCCAAGCACAACACCGCTCAGCAAGAGCCCGACGCAGCCCTCGAGACCGCTCGTGCCCACACTGTACATCGTCATCATCATTGCATTTGTGAGCCATCAACCACTCGCTTCGTGCCCGGGGTGGTTGCGGAGGGAAAACGGCGGGACTTACCCGAACGGGTGGAGAGAGACAAGGGACGGGAAGCCGGGGTTGGGGTAGAGCGAGCTGAGAAGCAGCAGGCAGGCGGAAGAGACCGCGGAGGAGGTAAGGATGAAGACGATGTGAGCTGGTCGCAGGATGCTCACATAACGCCATGTCGACATGCTCCCGAGCACTATGCAACGCCAGCGTGCCAAGTGTCAGCAAGCAGCAGTTGGGGTGAGACCGCCAGCACACCACGCAGGCACGAAACGTGCACTGGAGGGGCACAGTGGTACCTTGCACGGTGAGCTTAGCGCTTTGGAGGAACACGAGGATCAGGCCGCAGTAGAGGGCCGAACCCACAACGCCGCCCAAGCTCCACACACTAAACATTGGGGCCGCTACACAGTGGAAAATGATCGAAAATCGTGAGAATACAAATTAAAGGAGATTTGGAGTGGGGCATGAGAAATGGAAGGAGTGAACTATACCAGTGATCATGCCCAGCGCAGGCAGGACAACATCTGCGAGAAGTAGAATCATGAGGGTCAGCGGAACTGCCCAGAAGCTGCCTGCAAACCCGCGCCACCACTGCAGCTCGAGTCTCCACTTTTTGTAGCGATCCAGTGGCGTGGCCGGTTTCCTTAGAAGCCTCATCCTCTCCTTCCCTTCTTGCAATACTAAGCTTGCTTGTTTGTTTCTATTTTCTTGAATTGATTGTTGTTCCTTTGTGCCACGTCCGCAAAGCAGCGAAGAAAAAAATGGCGCGAAAATTGCAACGCGCAGAATTTGTGCACGTTGCAGCAGCAAGGGAAGATACAGAGCTAGCTCTGATCATCATCCTCTTCCTCCTCGTCGTGTTCGTCATAATCATCGTGATCGTCATCTCCTAGCTCATCAAAGTCATCGGAGTCGACTTCGTCTTCGCCGTAAAGCAGATCGTCATCGTCGACCGCGTCGGCGTGCCCATTGTCGTCTTCGCCCTCCTCCGCCTCCCCCTTGCCGGCAATCCCTTCCCCCTCCAGCGGCAAGAGTCCGCCCTCTCGACTCTTGGCCAAACTTCGGCGATAGAACTGAGTCCACATGTGCGCCCGCGTGAGAACATGGTTGGATTACACTGCGTTCTGAGGCTCGTAAATGGGGTACGTACCGCCTGCATCTCGTCCTGAGACTTCCTGATCTCGTCCTCCCGCTTCTTCGCTTCCTCTTCCTCTCTCTTTCTGTCCTCTGCTTTCTTGACGCGCTCCTGTGTGTGCGAGTTAACAACCACATTGTGCAGGGTGGCCAAATCAACCAGGCAACCAAGCACTCAGGAAAAGACGCTCGCACCTCTTCCTCCTTGATCGAGGCTTGGATGGCCAGCTGTATTTGTCGGTCCTCCAATTCGTCGACAGGCGAGCCCAAGACCCCACCGAACGGCGAGCCTCTCATGTCGCCAGTCACGCTCCAAGGCGACGACACGCCTGCATGATGGTTCCTTAGACTCAACACTCGCAACGCATGGCCACCACAGGCGTGAAGAAAGGCGTGCCTGCGCCGGACACCCTCAGGTGTCGCAGTCGCTGGTCCAGGTCGTTCATGCTGGGCTCGAACTCGGCAGGCTTGTAGCCGCTGTAGTGGTCCTCATCGTCGTCACTGCCGGAGTAGCTGCCCTCGGCGTCGTCGCCCTCCTCTTCGTCGGCAACGTCGTCGTTGGCGGCAAAGTTGAAGTGGAGGCGGGACTCGTTCAGGTCGTCCGCTGGCTGCGGGCGAGATGGCATGCAGACGAGCTTATGCGTGGGCCACACCTTCCTCTGGCACTCTTGGCTGCAATACCAGACAGCGAAGCTGTTGAATCACGAGTTTGTACCATCGGTCAATGGAATGAAAATCTCGAATCGAGATTGAGTTCGAATTGAACTCAATCTCGGCAATTGATTAATCCGGGAAGCGGATGCGTACCAAGCGCTACATCTTCTGAACTTCAAATCTTTCTCGACTTCGCTCAATTGGCAACCATCGCAAGCAGTGGACGGCGACAGGGCAATAACTGGACCCACGGCCTGTGACGTCGCCATCTTAGAGCAGACGGATGCGAACTGAACTTTTTCGCGCCAGACGCGATTGTCGACATTCAATACGCGCCACTCGCCGTGCCAGACTGCTTCGGAACGGTTGCGTGTGGAGCAGGGGGGTTTACACAGTCTCGGTGACAGTGTCGTCGAGGTTGTAGGTGGCCCAGCCGGCCCGCTTGATGACGGGCACCGCAGTCCACGCGCCGCCGCCTGACACGGTGAAGACGTCGCGCACGCGCACCTTGCCCGCGTTGGCGTAGATCAGCGGCACTGTCTGCGCCACACCCGCGGCACGATCGTAGTTGACGCCGTCCCACAGCGCCTCGCCGCCCGTATGCATAATCATGCCCTGTATGCGAGCGGATCCGTAATCTGTAAGTATGTGATGTGTGTTACAGCAACGATGCTCAGTGAAATGCGAACCTGGTCGACGGGCGAGTGTCCGTTGGCCGAGGGGTTGGCCATGCCGTAGGCGATCCAGATGTTGCGCCAGATCACCTTTCCGCCCTGCTGCACCACTAGCGCTCCGTTCGACGGAGTGTTGGCGTTCGCTCTATAGGCGGAGATTGCGCAATCGGTGTGGACGACATCCAACGATTTGGTCAGATGACGGCAACGGCAGTGCGAGGGAGGGAGGCGCAGGTACCCTTCAAAGCGCGCACCGGTAATGATGAGGCCTGTGCTGTAGGGGTCTTCGCCCGTGACGAGGAGGCCCGACCACCCGTTGTGGGCCGTCACGTAGATGGGACCTACGTTGGTCTTGCTCAAGTACTCAAAGCGCATGAGATAGCGGCCATTGCCGGCGAATTCGGGTTCCTGTGTGCGTGTTGCGTGTGCGTGTCGTGCGTGTGCCATCGGTAAACAGTCCGGCCACGAAGAGGATGGAGGGAAGTGGCGGCACATACCGATCCGCCTCCAATGTTGAGGTAACCGGAGGTCCACAGCTCGTTGTCCGATCCGCCCACCGTGAATGCGGTGTCCAGCGCCGGCACCACGGTCCACTGGCCCACGAAGTTAACCTGTGCGTGCAGGAGTCAGCCCGTCGCGTTCTCTGGAACGTGTGCGGCAGAGGGGCGAATGAATTGGTAGGTACGGACCTGCGTGAGGGCACACCTGTCGGTGGGAGTGCCGAACACGTACTTGAGGCCGAAGAAGCCCAGCGTCTCAAAGGTCGACGCAAAGAGCGTGCCCGCGCTCAGCGGGTGGTGCCAGAACTGCGAGTTGCCGTTGGACGAGGCAAAGCCGATGTTCGCGATGTAGACGTCGTAGGTCGTCTCGTTGGCCACGAACCAAGAGTTGGCGCCGGTGCCGACGTTGAGGTTCACCTTGACGCTGTTGTAGTGGCCGTCGGCCAGCTCCGAGTTGAAGTAGCCGGCGGGCGGCCCAATAATCTTGAGGCCGCTGAACGCGCGCTGGGTCTTGGTGAAGGTGTAAGTGCGGCCGCTGAGCAAGATGGCCGGGATGTAGGTCTTGGTCTTGACGTCGGCCAGCGCGTTGGTGAGCTTGGCGTCGTCGGTCGCGCCGGCGTAGCTGTCGAGCAGCACTGTTCCGGGCACTCCCTGGGCCAGCGTAGTCGTGGCGGCAGCCAAGAGGAGGATAGCGAAGAGGGCTAAGGCGGGCCGTGACGCGGGAGTAAGCATTGGGTGCTGTGGAGGTGATGAAGAAAGAAAAAGGGCGAGGGAGCATTAATTCGGGCGCGCAAGGCCTTATTGCCAATCGGCCAATGGTACGATGTGGTTGGCGCGATCACCGCGGTGGGTGACGTAATCGGATAAACCTCTCTAACTCAAACTCGTCCGCTCGAGCACGCTGCTTTTAGAGTTTGGCTGAAGTCACGGTGGTGTCCCTGGCCGCGCTGGCTTTGATGTGCTGCGGGTAGTCGATCGAGGTGCCCTCCATCATTGCTCGCACCACGTTACCGTAGAGCGCTTGCTTGAGATCGCTGAAAGCCTGGGCGTGCTTGCCTACACCCAACGACACCCGACCGCCCACGAGTTAGCCGGCGATCATGGCACGCCAACGCCACCACATACCGGCTCCCTTGCTTGCTCTCTCTGCCGCCCATTCCAACGCGGTGGGCATCAGATGTTCCACGGGACCGCTCCAATCCACCTGGAACATCCCAACGTGAGTGTGCAGGTTCGACAGTGGCCACGCCTGACGAGAGAAGTATACCAGTCCTGCGCCGCTTGCCTCCTGGCCGGTGTATCGCTTGCATTCGACCGCCACCTGAAGGAGGAGAAGTAATCAGCGACACTGACGGTCCCAGTAGAGAGAAAGGGAGGCAAGGGCGCACCTGACGGAGCACAAGAGGCGATGGCAGTTTAAGTTGAAGCATGGCATAGAAGGGAGCCGACAGGCTGATGCCCAGATCGAGGGCGGGCAGGCACAGCCACCCGCGATCGTCCCTCATCAAGCTAAACATGAACACCGTAAGCAGCGATTGTGGCTCCGATGGCAGGCACATGAAGCAAAGGCGGTCGCACCGGTAGTCGTGGGCAAAGGCCAACATGAACGCGCCAGCAAAGCAATGGCCGTTCAGCACTACAAGCAAGGCCGCACACTCATCAGTGATACACTTTAAGACAGGGGAGCATGAGTACTCACCGGCAAAGGTGGGCAACGGGAAGGAGAGGATGCGAGCAACGGCAGCACCGAAGAGGCTGCCTAGGGTGCGCAGTGCTGCAGTGTCGCCGGCACGCCGTCGATCTTCCACCCACCGCAGATCTATGCCGTTCGAGTAGAACTTGCCTTTGGGCTGCCCACCTCCTCCTGTGGTGAGCACGGCCGCTCCCCACGTCTCTCCATCTGCTGCTCCTTTTTCTTTCATCTGCCCCACTTCTTGCTCGATTCGATCAAGGCACGAGAGGAACTCGCGCAGAAATGCTGGATTGAAGCGATTTTCGCCATTGCTCATGGTGATGACGTACATCACAACCTTGGCTTCCTCCAACACCCTCCGCTCCAGTCCAACCAGCCCTTTGCCCTCTCCGTCTTTGTCCATCGATCGATTTGCTTTGCAGATTAAAATATTGGGGTATATTGTTATGGTTATTTTACACGCGGTGGTCGCTCACAACCCGAGGGCAGCGTCTTGATCATCGCCCACCTGCTGGTCCAAGAAGGCCACCACGGCCTCCATGGTGGGTCGCTTGTCGGCGTTGGCATGCCAGCACTTCTTCATCATCTTCTTGAACTCGGGCTGGCAGTCGTTGGGGATCTGCGGTCGCTTGCCCTCGAGCACGTCGAGCGACACGCCCATGAAGTTGCGGCCGGCGTAGGGCTCGCGCCGCGTCACCACCTGCCACATGACGATGCCGAACGAGAACACGTCGGCCCGCTCGTCGTACTTCTCGCCGCGCAGGATCTCCGGCGCGGTCCAGCAGGGCGTGCCGCAGCGGGTCATGGTGGCGTTTTCCTCCTTGATGCGCGCGAACCCGAAGTCGGCCACCTTCACGTTCATGTTCTCGTCGACGAGCAGGTTGGAGGGCTTGAGGTCGCGGTGTACGATGACCGGGTGGAGCGAGTGGAGGTAGTTGATGCCCAGCGCGGCCGATCGCAGCATGCGCATCTTCTGCTTCCACGCGAGCTTGATCGTGTTGTTG
>CACVKS010000232.1:0-21878 GCA_902749335.1 Acanthamoeba triangularis
GTACGGGTCTGGGGCGCGCCAAGTGGATCGTTGAACTCTGCGATCTCCTGCACCTTCCGTCGTAGCCGCTCGTCCAGTTCGGCGATGATATATTGGTACAGCTCTTGTCGCTCCTGCGGCAGCAACCAGCAAGACACACACCAGACCGTCGTCGCCGTCGAGCGTCAGTGGCCACATGACACACAAGAAAACACGTCAGCGCTGCGAGTGTGGGACAATGAGTTGTTACCTCGGCAAACTTGCTCGGAGCCTTGCTGGCGATGGCCAGCTCGATGTCTTCCTTCTTCAGGCCCAGCAGGGTGACGCAGGGCTTGCCGCTGGCCTCGCCCCTGTGTGGCGTTGTCAGCCTGTCGGTGGCGGTCGGCGGCTCGAGGACCAGGCTGTGGGTCACCTCGGCCGCGAGGATCACGTTGTGCATCGAGTCATAGACCTGCAAGAAGGGACAACGATAGATGATGGATGAGAGGAAGAACAAGAAGGAGAGAAAAAGAAGAAGGATTAGGACCTTGGGGGTGGCGCCGGGCAGAGAAGAGCTGCCCTTGGCCCGCGACTGGAGCTTGCGTGTGGCGATGAGGTCCTTTGCCTCGGTGTAGAGTGCGCCCACCCGCAGGTGTCGCTCTCGCTCGACCCGCAACGCAGCTTCCGCCTGCGGTGGCAAATTTAGATGACCAGAACAGAAGTAATACTGGGAATCGGGAGCTACCTTGTCGTAGGATTCCTTGAGGGCCTTCCTTTCTCCCGTTGGGGCGATGACCCCATTCAGCCGCTCGAGCAATTCATTGAATCTGGGGTTGGCCATGCGCAGGTCCTGCGACACATAAACTGGCAACGGCATAGGCTTCAATCCCTCCATCCTTGTTGTGTCAATTAGAAGCGATCTGCAACAAATCATTTTGTTGGAGATTGGCGCCCTTTTTTTTGGCGCGAAAGTGCTCTCTGGAAAAGTTTTTCCTCAGTTTTCCTTGTAGGGCCACGGTTTGCCGACATAAGCGACGCCCTTCGCTACAATTTACGACAGGTGACGAGTGCTGGGTCGACATCAAACCCAGTTAGGGCAACCACACACGGTCCGGCACAGCATTCGGCACACGCTCTTTGCACTTCACCAACCTCGAGCCCCTCCTCGCTGCCTCTTCCATCTCTGCCTGAGCGTCGATCGGATCGAACCAAGATCCGTTCGCGTTACACAAGGAGGGGCTCTACACTCATCGCACTCGAAAGAGCCGGACGGTAGAACGGAGTAGAGCAAAAAATGGCAGCGAACAAGCCATTTGTCTCCAAGGAGATGAAGGGCCTGAGTCAGCAGATTAAGAAGCTTTCGGGCGAGCAGAAGGCGTTGCGCAAGCAACTGAGGGAGCACGCTCAGAAAGTTATTGATTCCAAGTTTGACGATAAGTTGCTCGATGCGCTCGAGGAGCTGGAAAAGAAGGAAGTGGAGATGGAGACCCAGCACATCGCTCTTCGCCGTGCCTGGCTCGACGCGACTCAGAAAGAGAGACGAGAGCGTCTCCAGGAATCGCAGAGCCAGTTGAGCAAGAGCGGCGTCCTGGCGAGTAGTAGGTCCATCTTCTCCAATTCGGTGGCTCCGCGGCAGCTCGACGAGCTCAGCACTCGCGTGTTCGGTAAGAGCTCGCGCGCTGCACTCAAGGGTCCCAACCCCTTCCTCGAAGAGCAGCAGTACGTTTCTCACTGTCCAATTAAAATTTTGATTTCATCGCGACCTGTGGGCTGATAATTTTGGCCCAATTCACAGACAACAAGCTGCTGGCGCAGAGCTGGACCATGACATCTCGACTTGGGAGCTCAGGAGCGAGGAAATCGCCTTCGGAACGAACAAGCTCGGTGAGGGATCGTTCGGTTCCGTCACGGAGGGCAAGCTTCGCGGCAAATCGGTGGCCATCAAGACAATGTACATTCCCCGCTCTTACCTCTCCATCGCCTCCTTTGAAGCTCACTTCCTTCTCCCTTCGCCGCAGCACGCCCAAGTATGACGCAGATGAGATCAACTCAATTCTGGATGATTTCAGAAATGAGTGCGCTGTTATGAGGTACGCTTTCGAGTGCACTGTTTTGGCCAGCACTGGCACCACACTCACATTGCTTCCCCCGTTCAATTTAACAGCAAGCTCCTGCACCCCAACGTGTTGCTGCTGATGGGCGTCTGCATCGATCGCAAGCCCCAGAGCGACCAGCTCAAACTCATCATGGTCACTGAGCTTATGGCGCGAGGTGACTTTTCCTTCCCATTCCTCATCTTTTGGCGAAACATTTCGCTCACCAAAGGAAATGCTTCCAGGTAGTGTATTCGATCTTTTGCACAAGGATGCAAAGCGGAAGATCGTTTTCAAGCAGCGGATGAAGTTTGCCAAGGATGCTTGCCTGGGCATGAATTGGCTTCATTTGTCCAATCCTCCTATCCTGTACGACCGTTTCCGCCCCTACTTGCTGCATTGCGCTGCTGCTGACGCTGTTACAATTGGTGCGTTACAGGCATCTCGACCTCAAGACAGCAAATCTGCTGGTGGATCAGAATTGGGTGGCAAAGGTATCCGATTTCGGTCTTTCGAGGTACAGTACCGCTCACTCAACGCTCAATTCTGTATTCTCCACGCTCACGCTCCTGCTCCTGCTCCTGCTCACTCGCGTTCTTCTCTCACCAAACAGAGTGAAGAAGGCGGACAAGAACAAGGGCGCCACCGGTTCGCCCGTGTACATGGCACCTGAGGTTTTGGCGGACAAGGCCTACGACGAAAAGGCCGACGTCTTCAGTTTTGCTGTCGTGCTGTGGGAGCTAGTGACCAACAAGAAGCCCTACGAGGAGGAGCAGTTCGAGTCCTTGGACGGTACTTCAGTCTATACCGAGTTCATTCGCTGGCCGGCGACTACGTCGCTTTGTACTCACACACCCTCTCCTTGCCTTGTTCTGCTACAGAAATTTACGACCATGTGGTGATCGATGGCGCTCGACCCAAGATCCCCGCTGAGTGCCCGCCTCAGCTGTCCGAGCTCATTAAGAAGTGCTGGGACACCGATCCTGCCAAGAGGCCCACGTTCCAGGACATCATCGACTCGCACCTGCTTGACGAAGGTACCTTACTCGTTTACCTTTCCGTCAACGCTTGGCCCTGTGTGTGTGTGTAGTCCTCGCTTGAGCCATTTGTTATTGGTTGCATGCCGACACCCATGGCGTGTACACTTTGTCACTGTGGCATATTGAATGTTGGGCGGGGTCGAACGCCGGCCTCGTCCGCGAAACTTACAAGCGCGTGTGCTCAATTATTCACGCACATCCGTCTCTGTTTTCGCCACACCTTCCTTTCCTTTCCTTTCCTATTGCCTCCCCTCTCATGTCTATCGTTCTTTTGCCCCACGACTCACAAAGCTTCTCGTTCTCCCGAACAGTGATCGTCGACGCCATCATCAGCAACACCAACCAAGACGCCCGCGCCTTCTGGAAGAAGTGCTTCACTGAAAAGGACGAGATCCTCGAGGCCGTGAAGTGGAAGGTGCGTCCTTTTCCCTCTCGTTTCCTGGCCCGACCCGGCTGATGTCTGACTTTGCTCCTGTAGACCTTCATTCGAGAGCTGGTCACTTTCTGCAAGATCGAGTTCCCCCAGGGTTCTGTCCTCGACGACCAAATTGAAGTCAAGTCGCTCAAGCTGGTGCTAGGTTTGTCATCCTGTCTCTTGCCCACACGCAGCACCCCGCCACATGTGTCGTTGAACTAACCGCGGACCCCTTATCGCTTCCACAGCGAACAAGGAGGACGTGGTGACGATCGAAAATTTCAGCAGAGCGCTGGAGTGGTTTGGGCCCTTTACGCTCGATCGGCAGTTCATGGACAACGTGCAGGACACCATCTCCATCAGCGGTTTCTTTGGCGACATCTCCAGCCAAGAGGCCGAGCAGATCATGGCCGGCAAGAAGGCGGTACGGAGCTGCTTGCCAACTTCCCATCAGCCAATTTGACACTCACCGATGTCCGTCCGTCCTACCAACCTACCTACAGGGCCAGTACATGGTCCGGTTCAGCACGCAGCAGCCCGGTTTCTACACCATCACCGCCATGTCCGAGGAGAACGCGCTGAAGCACTACCGCATCAAGCACAAGGCCGGCTTGGGCTTCCTCTTGGGCAATGCGGAGTACCCATCTCTCCCTAAGCTCATCAAGGCCAACAGGAAGGAGCTCTACTTGAAGGTACGTCTCCAGACTCCTCACCACGCGCCCTTCTTTATCTGTCCGTCTTCATGTTCATCAAGCATAGTGATGTCTTTACCACGGTAATGATTTTTCATCTCTGATTATAACCATTATCCAAATTTCTCCTGAATGCTCGTATTGACGCATGAAGACGAAGACAAACGGCAACTTCTTTCTTTCAAGAGTCGTCTCTCCAACGACAGTTGCTGACGCTCTTTTTACCCCCTTCTTCTTCCTCTCTGCAGCGTGCGGTCAAGGGCTCCAAGTACTCGCAGTTGTTCGTGGCGCACGAGGAGAAGAACGAGTCCGCCTACATCGAGATGATGGTGTAAACAGATAGGGGAGACGAGGCCGGTCGATGCGAGGAGAGCAAGTCGCAAGCTGAGGTGATGACGTCAAAGCAATTGCATGCACCACCGCCGCGCAACCTCTGGACCCGAGGGAGAGAAAGGAGAACGCGACCAGAGCGCTGGCAGAAGAAGAAGAAGAAGGAGTGGAGTGTCTAGTTGTATATCAATACCCCATCAACACCATCGCGAGTACCGGTGGCAGAAGAAGAAGAATTGTATTGTTCTTTGTGTATGAACTCAACTACCTGCTCTTGGTTGCAGTAGAGCTTACATGCCATTGAGCACAATCTTGCCCACACTTTGGTTGCTCTCCATGTACCTGTGGGCATCAGCGACGTGCTCCCAGGAGAAGGTCTTGGTGATGAGGGCCTTGAGTCGCCCCTCCTTGAACTTGTCCATCGCAAACGCCTCGAATTCCTGAGCCATGCCGCCAGGCAACTGGTCAGCCACAACGCGCCCAGAGGAAGCTACGTAGTTCCAGGTAGTAATGATAGATTTCAACTTACCTTGGTGAGCTTCACCTTGTAATCGAGCGAGCGCGCCCTGAGCGTCGATCCACGAATGTTCAACCTGCACAGAGACACCGCGATGCGTGTGTGAAACTAGAGAGCTTACGAGCTTTGCAAGAGGGTCGCGTGTACCGCTTGCGCAGGATGGCCGCAATATCGCAACTGGGGATCTGGGACCCGCTCAAGAACGCCAGCATCACCATCGTGCCATCTGCCATTTTTATTATTTTTTCAGAGTTAAATATATAAAAATGAAAAAATAAATAAACAAAAAGAAGAAAAAAAAACTTGGAAAGGAAAAAGCAGAGAGGGCGCACCCGTGGCGAGAGCGGCCAGGTTTTGCTCCCAGTAGGACGCTCCGACGAAGTCGATGACGATGTCGGCGCCCTTGCCTCCGGTGAGCGAGAGCACCTTGTCGACCCACCTGCCCTCGTTTTCGTTGCGGTCGATGGTCTCGTCGGCGCCCAACTCGTGACAGAAGCTCAGCTTATCCTTCGACGCCGTGATGATCACCTGCGTGTGTACAAAACCTCAGCGCACGCAACGCACGACACACGCAACACACGCAACACACGACACACACGACACACACGACACACACGACACACACGACACACACCACACAGCGTGCGACACATGCCTGGGTGTTGTCGAACAGCTTGGCGAGTTGAATGGCGGATGTGCCCACGCCGCTGGCCTAGACGCGCACATGTGGGCCGTAAAAAGAGAGAAGAACGAAGGAACAAAAGAATGAAGAGCGAAGAGAGAGAGAGAGAGAGAGGGGAGGGGCGCGAGAGTACGCCGGCGTGGATGAGGACGCGCTTGTTGGACGCGAGGCCGCCGATCCACACGAGCGCCTGGTAGGCCGTGAGGAAGGCCTCGGGAATGGCCGCCGCCTCTTCGAAGGCCAAGTTCTCGGGAATCTGAAGAATGAGTACACAAAGCGCGACACTGTGTCATCGACGCACGCGCGCGACGCACACACAAAGGTATGTGTGTGTGTGATGGACATCGGGTGGCGTACGTGCATGGCGGTGTCCTGGTGGATGACGCAGTACTCGGCATAGCCGCCACCACCAAGCAGCGCACTGGGCAACACGACGCACGCGACGCACGCGACACACACGACACGACACACACGACACACACGACACGACACACACGACACACCAACGCGAGGTGATTGGACGAGAGAACCAACGTTTTTCTCATGGGCGAGCTCGTGGGCGACGTACCAGACGCGATCGCCGGCCTTGAACGAGGTCACGCGTTCGCCGACCTCTTCGACCACGCCCGCCATCTCGAGGCCCAGCACCGACGACTCGCCCGGCGGAGGCGGATACTTGCCCAGCCTGCGAGATGTATTTTATTATTAATATCATTGATTTGATGCAAATAATTAGACCTTTATTCAATAAGAAAGATTTACAATTATAATAATTATCAAAATAGAAATAATATAATGTGCCGATACCGCTGGATCGTGTCGGCGCGATTGAGTGCAGTGGCCTTGATCTTGACCAGCAGATGGGCGGGCTTCAGTTCGGGCCTGGGCACGTCATCTGCCACGTAGAGCAGCTCTGGTCCACCATGCCCCGGCTCGCCCACCGACACCGCACGCATCGTCGCCTTGCTGCTCATCTTTTTTTATTCGTTCTGTCTTTATTTATCTTTTCCTTTTCTATCTCTAATTGGTTATTCTATCATTCCTTGTGATGCCTTACCTGGGCTGGGCTGCCAGAAGAAGTCCAACTCACAATTTTCTTCTTCCTGCCTCCCCTTGACGTAAGCTTCACCTCCAAGAGAAACAATTCTATTTATAATAATAATAAAATAAGTCATATAAAAAGAAACAAAACAAACTTTTGCTTTACAAAATATTTTTTTCCTTTTATCATATGCCAGTTGGTGGGAAGGGTGGTGCAGGTGTGCCAGGCCTGGTGCCTGATGTTGCTGAACTGCTCCCTCTGGCGCAATGGGAACTGCTGCAAGAGGATGGGTGTGAGAACAGTCCCAAAGAGGTGTGTTGCCACAAAGGCTTGGTGGAGTTTACCATAGTAGAGATTGGCCAGCTCCTGCATCTAAATTGCACCCTTGGTTGGTGCTGAATGAAAACCCTTCCAACACACCAAAACCCACTACCAGCACAGCCAAACCCCATTCTCCTGCTTGTGCACTTATAACCAAACAACCTGCCCCACACCACCATAACCTACCCTGGTATAGGGGCCTTGCTAAATGGCACCATTCACCCCCAAAATCCTGGTTGGTGCTGAATGAAAACCCTTCTGACACACCAAAACCCACTACCAGCACAGCCAAACCCCATTCTCCTGCTTGTGCACTTATACAACTTTTCAAATTGTTTAAATTATTTCTGAACATGCACTATTTGAGATATGTTCACCAAGTTATGGGGGACATTTTTCACAAACTGAAGTTTTCCATGGAATTCTACACATGGTTGCTTCACATACCAGCCATTCCATTTCATAACTCCTTTTCTCCAATGTTAATGAGGTATTTGTCTGCTGCCAGGAGATGAGCCTTGGCCATTGGCCTATTGTAATTGTGCCATACACTGCTGGGACGGTAGACAGGCAAACGGCGATTTTGTCCACCAAGGCGCACCATTTCACCTTTTCCCGCCTCAAAAGGTGGCCCAGAGGCGGACCAGCTTGCCTTGGCTTACAGAAGATGGAACGTTCCGTCTTCAAGTCCGCCTCTGGTGCACCTTGGCGTATGGAAGACAGAACGTTCCATCTTCAAGTCCACCTTGAGTGTACCTCGAGGTGGATGCAATGCGGCTCCACTGGGCAAGGTGGACGTGACCACCATTTAGACATTGTGGAGGTGGAAAAGACATGGTCGTATCGATGTGTAAATTGGTTGTATTCAAATAAACACAAAGTCTCGTGGAGCACAGAACTGCATGGTGAGGCGCATAGCGCTCAAGTGCTGTTGTGCTATGCGGACATCAGTTTTTCTTTTTTCACTCTGCATCGTGGAGAGGAGTGAGTCCCAAAGTGAACACTTTGCACATGTCATGTCGTTGGTGGTGTTGCGCCGTGTCACGTCATGGTGGGAAGCGTACTGCACTGCTTGTAGCCGATGTAGATCTTGACATTCTTGCGAGTCATCCACAGTTGGGCATATTCAAAGTCGAGGGTGATCAAGCTGTTCTCTTCCATGGGGTCCCACTTGATGTTGGTTGTGCCTGTTGCAGCCATGATGACTGTCTTCAGAGCTGGTTTTGGAGGGGAAGCCCAATCAGGCAGATTGCTAATCCACTGCTTGAGCTTGTTCCTGCCGACCTGCTTCAGGGCCACTGCATAGTGCACAACACCAGTCAGAGGAAGCGCTGCACTAGTGATTGACACTAGCCACTCTTGACCTCCTGAAGTAGCACTAGAACATGTGAGCTGTGAAACAAACAAAACATGAAAGAAAAGAAGCATACCGTTGACAACTTGAGCAGCCACTTGCTTGGTCATGTCGCGTGCACGTTCGGTCAGTACATGCTTTTGGTTGCTTTTTCTAGGTATGGCCATTTCGCAGACCGAATTGATTTTGGCCTCAGTTGGCTTGTCCTGCTCCAGGCCGCTGGGCTGCAGGGATGAAGACAGCCTTGACGCGACATTGGTCAGGCTTGCAAGTTGTCTTGCAGCCTGCTCTGCAGCGGTTGGCTGCTGCATCACTTGTGTTGCACCAGTCAGCTGCTGCATCACTTGTGTTGCACTGGTTGGCTGCTGCGTCACTTGTGTTGCGCCGGTCGGCTGCTGCGTCACTTGCGTTGCGCTGGTTGGCTGCTGCGTCACTTGCGTCATGCTGGTTGGCTGCTGTGTTGATGAAGGAGTTGGCGTGCTGATTCGGGGTTTTTTACTGTTGTGCCTGGCATCGGATGGGAGCTCACATTGCGTCTCAATGTTGCTGACCACACCACACTTGCACTTATGCAGGAGCGGCGAGGATTCTGGAGACACGAGCATCGCATGCAGTTGACTGCAAAGCGACGATTGGTCATCCTTGTCCTCAGACTCCTTGAAGGAGAGGCTTGGACCCGACTTGGTGGCTGTCTTCTTGGCAACCACATCATACGAACCAGGCCCGACACGCTTGACTCCGTTCAACTTCTGTAAAAGAACCTGTAGAGTGGACTATGTTTCATGTAAAGAGACAAAAGTGTTCAACGCAAAAGAAAGCACATAGACGTACTGGAGAGCTTGACTTGCCAACTCTTGCAGGGGGCAAGACAAACGCTTCCTCATCCTCTGGGTGAGTGTCTGGTTGGCTAACTTCTTCACCGTCATCGTTGCTGTCATTGCCAATCCTGTTGGTCAACTATTTCAAATGTTAATAAATACACGGATAGAAATGATAGTGAGACAGTACCTTGATACTGTTGAATAAACTTGTAGTTTGGTTACGCTCTTTGTCGTCTCGCCTGCTGTACCGCTTGTCGTCTCGCCCACTGTACTGCTCATCATCTCGCCCGCTGTACCACTCGTTGTCTCGCCTGCTGTACCACTCGTCATCGTCTCGTTCATCGTCTCGCTTGTTGTCTTGTTTGTTGTCTTGCTTGTTGTCTTCCTGCTCAACCTCATATCCGTTTTGTTTCTTCGCAGCCTGTTCAAGAAAAGGTGAGTCTCGCCACCACCCAACTGATCACTTAGAATGGCCAGGTTCGGTTTTGGGACATGAGGGGTCCTCAATTGTCCACTCGCTGGACATCTTGAAGGCTGTTCAGATGAGGCGATCCCTCAAGAGTTTATCACCTGCACAATCATTAGTGAATTTGTAGCAGAGAAAGAGAAGAAGGTCACATACCTGCAATGCTCTCCTTGAACTCAAGCAGTGTCTTCTTTGGCTTCAACTGCTCAAACGTACGTCCAAGCAACAACCTCAACAAATTGGCGACCCTCTTCTGTTGCTTGTGCACCTGAAGAGAAAATGCAAACGTGAGTAGGAAAACAATCACAAGGCCAATGCAATACCATACCGCAGGCACAAAGCTCTTCTTGATCCGGTCCTTGACACTCACAGGGAGCTGCACTTTCTCCTTCTCCTCAATTCTCTTGATCAACGTGAGTCGGAGCTTGTTTCCCTCGCCTTGCTTGACCTTCACAATGTCAAAGTAGACGCGGGCGACCTCCTCTTGCACAAGGTCGGCGATGTCGTCCTGCTCCAGACTTGAGCACGTGTCCACCTTGGCAGCAAGGCTCTCCAGTAGCTGTGTGGTCTTCTCTTGAGCCTTCCACAGCTTCTCCAAGCCTGTGGCCAGGCCCTGCAAAAAAGAGAGAATCTCTGTGGTGTAGAATTTATAAATTCTTTTACGATAACGCTAATAACCTAGAAAATGCGAGCGATGTGAACCTTCATTGGTGACGGTGGAGGAAGGTCCCTTTGCTGCCCTGACGTTCACATTCACTATGGCACATAGATGAGCAAAAATCAGAAATTGTGTAGAACAGATTTCTACACGATCACTTTGGAAATGAACGTTGCCAACGTACCTCCATTCTTCGTGTTGAACGTTGATTGCTTTGTGGGAGCCCTTGCGTTGCCTGATTAGAACACATGAAAAAAAAATTAGCAAAATTGAAATTGAAATTGAGGCACAATGTGATTTGGGTGCATACTGATGGGATGAATTGAATTTTTATTCTTCATGTTGATCGAGCGTCTGTCTACGCTTGGGGAAGGTGGGAATCAGATGGGGGCTTCTGGTCTTGTGTCCTCTACGCCACCAGGGGGTGGGAGCGGTCTACTGATACTGTCGGCTTTGCTGCGGCCTTTTCTGGGCGCCATACCTGGATATTTCCAGGATGTATGCAAGTAAAAACCTCGGTTAATGCGGACTGCAGAATGCTGCCGGCAAAGCCTGCGGAAAAACTCCAGACGAAGTCTGCCTTTTTCAAATAACTTCATTCAACTCAAGATAACACTGCTGATGCTCTCAGCTTTTGAAGTATGTGTCCTAGTTGTCTTGAAAAGTGTTGACAGAATTACTGTGGAAACAAAACTTTGGGCAGGCCAAGTTTTCATTCTTACTCCACCCCTTGGCGCCATGCGCATGTAGGGATCTTCAGACAGGTAGGGGAGGCTTTGCCCTTCGATTTAATAAAACAGAGTGGGGCCTTCTGTGCCTCGATTCGTGTGCTGTTCACCTACGAGGCCACGATTAACCAGTACGTCCTTAACAGTGTTCAATTTTGTATTCCATTTGCAAATTGGCCTTCGATTTGCTAATCTTTGCTTTCTTTCTCCAGTGGCTGAGCTGAAATCTGGTGAAATGGAGTACGTTCCCCACCCATTGCTGTCCCCAATGGGCTAACCTTCCTATCCATTTCAGATATGGCAGCATCGCCAAATATCATCAACCTAAGGAGTGCAAGTGATGATCGCAGAAGAAGTGCAAGCCACGCCCATCGCAGTACATCAATCGACCTTTCAATTTCCCTCCATTTCGGATTTCTAATGCCCTCAAGGGCTGATTGCAAGAACAAGCTTCGGCACTACACAGGTAAAAACAAATGGAAGCAGGTATGCAAGGACGTAGCGCAATGGCATGGCCTCAAGATGGTGCATCATCAATCCCATGATCGCGTGGTGAATTACTAACATTCTTCACTGATGCAGGAGTACCCTCCAAATCTTTGTGTAGACCGCCAGGACATCCTTGACGTCAACGATCAACATCTCTTCTTTGGTGATCGAGAGGAACGGTACTACATCGCCGTGATTTGCATGTGGTCCTACAACAACGTGCACAAGGGTTTCAAGGACCACACCTACACGAACAACCTGGACAGCATGATCAACGACATCTATTGCCGGCTCTTCATGCACCAGATCGACTTTGCTTTCGACCTGGACAAGGACTGTATTCTCCTATTTCAGATCTTCTTGATGTACTACTGCAGAAGGTACTCCCCTTGCATCACCTTTCCCCTCGACCACTCTTCCTTTACACCCCCTCCTTCGTCTGCTTAGGTATAAGCAGAAGCAGACAAAGGCGGAGATGCAAAGGAAGCTTGCCCACAACAAGTACGAGGCAAGCGCTGAATTGATGGCGCTTGCCTCATGGTACGTACTTATTAGTTTTTGTTGTGAATTTTTGTCCTCTCTCTCAACATGTGCATGTAGTGCAGGTACGGAACACAAGACTCAAGTAGAAGGAGAGCTGACAGAGGGAGAGGACATCGCCATTGCAGAGGCTGCGAGCCTTTTAATGGTATCGTCCTCCCCTTGTTTGATTTTGAAATGGCTGATTGTGTATTTGTACCTGCAGGAGGCCCATGGCCTTGAGGCTGAGCTGATTCTAGCACGCGCAACGCACGTGCTCAGCAACGCCAAAGGGCTCTGTCTCTACGGCAACAGGCCAAACACAAAGGCTGTTGCCTTCAGCATCGGGGACAGCCCCAAGGAGCTCATCCACTGGCGCTTCAACAAGCGCATCAACCGCCTCATCGCGTTCAAGCCAAGCGGCGAGATCATCTACACGAGGTGCACCATCTACTGGTGCTCAAGAACAATAAGCTACTTCAACGAGGCGTATAGCTTTTACAAGCGAGGACGGTACATGACCACTTATTTGCTCTTCTTCTTCGCCTTACAGTTTTTCTTTAGTCGTTTGGTTAACACAGGTGATATGGAGCTCTTTTGTCTGACGTGCTACGTCAAGATGACAAATGCACTCTTCTTAGGCGGCCACGATCCCTTTGGCCTTCACTTTGGTTTGCTCCCCTCTCACAATCTCAAATAAACTGTTGTTTGTATAGGGGGGATAGGTATGGCAACGCAGGGAAAGCAGAAGTGGTGCGCTGATTGTGAGGTTTGGTTTGTGCATCGAGGCCGGCAACACAAACAATCTCAATGTCATGCCAGGGCGGCCAGAGAGAAGCATATGCTTGCCTGCTTTCACTCTTTGCCTGTGCTAATGTAAACACTTTCATTAACAGGTGCAAATGAGAAGCTGGCCGCAGAACAGCAATTGCTCAAGCAAAAGTGCCAGGCTGACGACAAGGGAGACGAAGGTGACAACAACAACAATGAGCACACAGTTTTTTACAATGGCAAGGAAGAGAAGGTTGATAGAAGCGAGGGCGAGAGTGAGGGCGAGGGCGAGAGCGAGGGTGAGGGTGAGAGCGAGGGCAAGGGCAAGAGCAAGGGCGAGAGCGAGGAAATGATAAATGATGTTGAGGACATGCAAGGAGACAAGCTGGAGGATGAGGACGAGGACGATGAGCAAATGGACGATGAGGCGATCATGGCCATGGCGGCCATCAACGCCGAGAGGGCTGATGACGATGATGATGCACACATTCCAGAGGACCCAATGGGTCCAGCGACAGAGGAAGAGCTTAACAAACACGATCTGCCTCTGGTGCGTTTGCTGTTGTTATTACATTTATTCTTACTGACCTCCTTTCATAAACATAGGCATGTCACAGGCGTGTAGCACAAAGACAGGGAGCTGTAGAGCGCGCAATAGCGGAGCTGAAGAACAAGGTGCTCTATGAGCACATGCAGCGAAACAACACCACCAAGCGCGCAATGGAGGACCTCCTACGTATGCTTCGCAATCCACTGTTCTGTTTCAGGACGATCACCGAGAGCGTCCATGTGCTGAGCAAGGCCGGTCAGGTACACTTCATGCTTTATTATTTATTTTTGTTGTTTTCGTCATTTCCAGTGATTGACTTGCATGCAGATGATGTACCCACCAGTTCCACAGCATCGGGCTTGCGTCGGTCAGGGGACACTCGACTTTGTGTCCCCAACCGATGTGATCTGCGATCGCTACAAGCTCAAGGTGGACTTGAGCAAGGAGCACTTCTGTTTTGAACGGAGTGCATGGCTAAAGCACCCGTGCAACTGCGAATGATTTGAGCAGTGCGAACAGTACAACACCACACCACCCACCCCCCCACAAAAAACCAACCAATAAGACTAACTTCGTGCATGTCTTCAGTTACATGTGGAACAGGGCCAACACGCAAGGGCGAAGGCAGAAGGACTGCCAGCTCATCCTTCCCATTTTTTATATCAACGCATTCAAGCAAAGTTGATCTAGAAACCAAAGCGTTGTTGGGATCTACATGTCCTTCGCCAACATGTTGATGGACAAAATGGAGATCGCCGAGTTGAGATACCTCCTCTGCCTCATGCCACAGAACGTCGACCTCTTCAACACCTTGCAGATTGTCATCATTGCGCCGATGCGCCTGCTCAAGCATGGATACAACGTCTACTTCAAGGCTGACAACACCACACGCCACTGCTACGGGTCTGTCTACTGCATTTTGGGAGATCACCCATCTCAAGCACTTTGCGCTGGTATGTATTTCAGCCACAATACATTTGGAGATTATAGTAACCTTCGTTTCTTATTGCAGGGCTGGCACAGGGCGGCTGGGGGTGCTGCTGTTACTGCCATAACCTGTTGGCCTTCTTCCACAAGACGGAGTGGCCGATCAAGGTTGGCAGTCAAACGGTGCACCGGCCCCAGCGACGCAGCAACTACTGGAGCGTCTACGACGCTCACATCGCAGCGCTCAAGGACTCCAACAAAGGAGTCCACAGCAAGGTTGGCCCCGCCAACGAGAAAATAAAGGTGCATGGCTGGGGCCAACAGGTAAGCCCATTTTGGGAGCTCCTCTGGATGCAGGAATCGTTTTACAATTGCTTTGGTATCTGCTTGCTGCACATCAAGCACCTGGGTCTTCTCAAGGTTCATCACACATGCAATCCACACAACTTTTAACTTTATTAACCTCTTCTCCATTTGAAGAGACACTTGCAGTACACAAGCACCACACATGGGCTGGAGGAAGAGCTCAACAAGTCGTTCAAGGCATTCCCACCATTCCCAGGAAAGCAGAGCTTCACCAATTGGACGCAGATCGTCCAGCGTAATCCAAACGTATGTTTTCCTTTCTTCTCTGTTCTTCTCCATGCAACACTCATGACCATCATTGCATACAACACGCACGCGACCTATGGACACACACAACCAATGCACACACACACACACAACCAACACACACGCACGCACACACACACAACCAACAGACATGTAGGGAAAGGTGGTGGTGGCAGGGCTGACAGGAGGCGAAATGGACAGCTTCCTGCAGGTCGCCGAGCTCCTGTTCAAGGAGCAGGTGAGCGATCCGCAGGAGCGCAAGTGCTGGCGAATCCACGTTGATATCATCTGCCTCCTGCAGCAGGACAGCTTCAACGCCAACAACCTCAACAAGCTCAAGAAGCTGACCAAGAGATGGAAACATCTCATGGTCAAGTTCTATGGCGGTGTTGCCAAGTGGCCGCACGTGACAAGCTCGATGAAGACACGGTTGAAGAAGCAGTCATGGACGGCTGAGATGGCGGCCAGCAACATGACAACAAGTGGAGATAAGCCACTCAGCTTCAAATTTCCAAACTTCAAGGTTGCGCAACACTGGCCGGAGCTGATTTGCTTCCTCAGTCCCCCATGGGTGCAGGATACACGCCTGTGGGAGCAGCAGCACCTCACAGCAAAGATGACTGTGTGTAGGACCAACCAGATCAACACTGAGCTTGCAATTCTTGTGAAGGTACAGCTTTCTTGCAAGTTTTTTACTCTGTTTGCTAACCTATTGTTTTGTTGTTCAGACACACCAAAAGGACGTGGTAATTCATCACCAAGTGAACGCTGGGCTGCCCCATGTGAGCTCTGTGGAGGGTTCACATATGGAACCCTACACACTCAGCGTCCATGGTGAACCAACTACCATCGCAAGGGACCACAAGTGGAACCTCAATGACACTGTCAGCCGTGAGCTGGGTGAGGGTGTCCAGATAGCTGACAACATCACATCACACAAGTTGGCCCACTACTACAGCCACTTCCTATGACCAGGTGATGGGATCGCCTTGCATGTTCCTGAAGAGTATCCAAATGTATGATAGTGATAGTGTGTGTTTTTGCTTCTCATTGCTAACTCTTTATTTAATTGTAGATATGGTTCATCATCGACAATGCAAGACACGCCGTCCTCAACGAGTCTGAGACGCAGCATGTCGTAATCGGAAGGATATCTTGTCTGCTTAGAATTGCCTGTGATAACGTTGTGAAGCTGTGGGTTGAGCTCGAGCTTGGCGATCTGCATGGCGCCAGCAATGGCTTTCTCAAGTTCCGGCTCAGCCAGCAACGTTTCTACCTTCCCTTCAGGTGGAACGGATGGACTGTCGCCAAGTGTGTCCACCTCGTGCCACAACGGGCAGGCCTGATTTTGAACCATCGCATTAGGTGGCACCTGGGTGACAGGTGGGCCACACCAGCGAGCGGCGCACAACCAGCGGCGCGGAACGCGACCAGCGGCGCGGAGCACGACCAGCACGACAACTAGCGCGACGACCAGTGGCGCAACAACCACCTTGGGCGCAAGTGGGAAGGACCAGCAAGCGGAAGCGAAGGTGGGCGCACAACCAGCACAACAACTAGCGCAACAACCAGCAGTGCAACGACCACCTCAGGCGCAAGCGGGAAGGACCAGCAAGCAGAAGCGAAGGTGGGCGGAGGTGGAGAGAAGGTGGACAGGAGGTGGGCGGATGTGAAGGTGGACAGGAGGTGGGCGGATGTGAAGGTGGAACCTTCCACCTTTTGTAATACAACCATTCGACAAATGGACGTGGAAAAAGGTGACCTTGATGTGCTGGCTTTTGGTGGTTTTTTCCGTCTGTGGGGAGGTGGGAAAAAGAACGCTTTTTCCCACCTACCGTCCCGGCAGTGTAAGTCAGCGGTGCATCGCCAAATGTTTTGCGGACTTGTGCTTTCATTGTATTACTGCCCACAGTGCCTGCCCATGGGACCAGGAACAGCCTTTGTGTTGCAGTCACCAAGGCGCAGAGAAAGAAAAGAAAAACTCGTCTCAAAAAAGCCGAATAACACATTAATAGTATCATTTCTCTGGCTCGCCCACTACTGTGCTCTCTTTGGCACCGCTGCCGCCCAGTCCACCTGCGTGGCCACCGACCATTGGGCGTGTTGCATTCCAGCAGTGCAGGGGCTACATGCGTGGGACCGCCGATGTGGACAGGCCGCGCTGGAGGCCGCATTGAGCAGTGATGGCGCATCACAGCGTCGGCTCGAGGCCCTCAACAACGAAATGCTGTCATGGGCCTGCGAGCGCGGACTGGCCGGCCTCGTCCCCGCTCTCCGTATGGAATGCCTCGTGAATGCCACACACACAGCCACGCATTCCATTCGACGCCAGGCTGGCTTCATCGTGTTGCGACACACGATGTAATCAGTGGCCCACAAAGGTACACTCAACACCAAGTCCGGCTCAACCCGCTGCTGGTCTCCATCGTGGCGGCCGAAGTGGTCGACTGCTTCTTCCGCCAGTTCACCAACGCCAGTACCAGCACCCACCAACCGTGCGCCCGACTTGAGTTGACGTGTGTGTGTGTGTGGTTGGGGCTTGGGGCTGAGATGCGCGACAAGGCGTCGAGGAGCGCTCGGATGCTGCGGGTGGCGCTCGACCTGGCCGTGGAACGGGCGCACAGAGATCGCCTCGCGCCTCCTCTGGCACCACCAGGCGCTCACCCGTGAGTTTACCCACCGCTCTCCCTCTGCCGCTGGCTTGCGCTACTCAGGACACTGGATGGTCGTGTGTCGTGTGGGTCCAGTGTCGTGAGTACCCACTGTTCAGTGTGGTATTGATGGACCGAACGAACAGGCTGTCACGCGGCACTGTCTCGGGCAATGTGCGGGTGGTGGACCTGTTCATCCGCTTCGGCTTCGACATCAACTCGACGGCGGCCGGCACCAACCTCACTCCGCTGTGTGGCGCCGCCACGGTCGCCATGGCCCAGCACCTGCTCGACCAGGGCGCGGATCCGAATGTTGGCTGTCCGTTGGCCGACGCTGCGCGCGGGGGCCGAACGGGGGTGGCCCGGGTGCTGCTGCGTCACGGCGCGCAGCCCAACGCGCTGGACCACGGCGGCTACGCGCCTTTGCATCGCGCCGTGTGAAAGCGCGTACGCCAAGCAGCACACGACAAACACGACACACACGACACACAGGCAGGCAACGGCTGATACACGCGCCCGATCGACAGGGAGATGGTGAAGCTCCTGTTGGCCCACGGCGCCGATCCTGGCCTGCAGACGAGCGACGGCAAGAGCGCCAGGCAATCGACTACGACGACATGTACTCCAACTCCTCCGACCTCGCCGCCATCGAGCTCGCGCTGCTCGCCCGCCTGGATACCACCTGACGAGCGCACAATTTGTTTAATGTATATCCCATTTATTTTTAAAAAAATTACAACTTTAATAGGAAATGACAAAATAATTGGAACAATTACAAGTTCGGGTTGTTGCTGCTCACCTACCCGCCCTACTGCGGCAGACGGGCCTCGATGACGTTGATCTCGCCCTCGGCGCCGGCCACCTGCGTCAGCTCGAGGCCGGCGGTGTGGAACAGGGCGGTGAACTCGGCCTTGGTCCTCTCCTTGGCGCCCAGCATCGTCATCATGTCTGTCTCAGCCCAAAACTGTGAGCGACACACGACACACACGACACACACGACACACACGACACACACGACACACACGACACACACGACACACACGACACACGCGACCCACTACACGCGCTCAAACCAAGCGTGCAAGTTTCAGCGTACGGAGGTCGAGCGCCTTGGCCATGCTGGGCTGGGGTCCGATGGGCACGGTGTACTCCACCAGCAGCACCTTGGCGTGGTCCGGCATCGCCTTCTTCGTCGCCCTCAGGATCACCTCCGACTGCATGCCGCATTAAGTGTCGTGCGTGTGTCATAAGTGTCGTGTGTGCCGCATGCGTGTGTCGTGTGTGTCGTGCGTGTGTCGTGCGTGTGTCGTGTGAGCGCGCACCTTCTCATCGTCCCAGTCGTGGATGATGTGCTTCATGATGTAGGCGTCGGCGCCGGCCGGGATGCCGGCCTCGTCGTCCAGGAAGCTGCCGCCGTGGATCTCGACCCGGTCCTTGAGGTCGTCGGGCACCACCGCGTCCCCCACCACGCTGGGCAGGTCGAACAGGTGGCCCTTCTTGATGCCGGGGTACTTGCGCAGGATGGCGAACAGCAGAGTGCCGAGGCCGCCGCCGATATCGACGAGGGAGGTGAGGCCCGAGAAGTCGTAGTTGCCCAGCACGTCGTGGATCTCCTTGGCCGTGAAGTTGCTCATCGCCGCGTTGAAGATCTGTCGTATGTAACATAATATATTAATATGGACATATTATACGGCAGTAGTGGACTATTAATGTAAACACCAATCAGCGTTGCGTGATAAAACGCCCAACCAATGAGAGAGGATGTCTAGTTAAACCTTTTGCTCCTGCGGGTGCGTCGCGTAGTAGTCCCAGGCCGAGTCGGTGCCCAGGGTGGCCTTGACCGAGGGCTTGCCGCTCTTGGCCACGTCCAGGAAGCCCGACCACGCCCTGTCCAAGCCCAAGACCCACCACAGTGAGCCAAGCGCACAGTGCCCCACGGTGAGACGGCGGTGGGTAGTGGTGGTGGCGCGCACGTGTAGTGGGCGTAGCCGGCCTCGAAACGAACAGAGGAGCGCATGGAGTTCTCGACGTCAGAACGCAGCAGTTGGCTCGTGTCGTTGAGCCCGAACTTGAAGGTCTGGTGATAGGCCACGTCCTGTGCGGGAACGAACCAGATGCGTGTGTCATAAGTGTGCTGCCACCACCGCACACGCACATAAGCACAATGCGAGTAAGCCGTACGTCAGGTGAACCGTGGAGCTGCATGTCGAGGACGCCGATGCTGGCCACGAAGCGCAGCACGCGGAACAGGGAGCGCGGGTCGGCGTCGGGAATCGCCGCTGCGATCTCCTCCGCCGTGGCCGGTCCTCCCTGCAATAATAATTTTTTAGATAAAAAACAAAAACTATATTATATTTTGAAATAATAACAATATCTTGGCGGGTGCACTTTGAGTTTGGGAGAGGGGGGGGGCGTACGTGTTGGTGGATGACGTCGGCCACGCCCATCTCGGCTACGGCGTGGAGGGCCTTCGAGGCCCAAAAGCCTGTGGGGGCACGGGTAGTGAGACAACCGGCCAGGCACTATAGTACAGTGCCAAGGAGACAAAGAGAGGAGGGGAGAAGCTTGGTCGAACCAGTCGTGATGCGCATCAGAAGTTCGGCCATGGCTGTTCTTGAGAGGTTGTAGGTGCAGTGGTGGTTCAAGCTTGGAGAGGTGCTATGGAGGAAGACGACAATAGTGGGCCTCTTGACCTGTTCAAGGCCTGAGACGCGGGTTCGAATCCTGGCCTCAAGTGGAGGTCACTTCTCGAAGGCTTGTGCAAGACCGCCACGTGACCTTCTTCAGGAAGAAGAAGACGCCGTAGAACCCTTCTTCTGGTTTGCAGATCTCTCTTTGTTTTCTTTTCTTATACGGTGGTGGTGGGACAGAGCAGCAGGAACAAGGCCCGTGTCAGTCTTCCGCAGAGAGGGAGGACGAAGCGCTGAAGCTTCGTGGCATCCAGAAGAGCGAATGGACGGGATAGGTCGTCCCGCGGACGCACACCGAGCCCTCGCCCCACGCCACCTCCTCCCACGTCAGCTCCGCCGCCAGCACCTGCGTGCACGCAGCCAACACTACGAGGTAAGTGCAGGTCCGTCCGCCGGTGTCGTGGTGCTGCTGCGTGTGGCGTGTGGCGTGTGGCGTGTGGCGTGTGGCGTGTGGCGTGTAGCGTGTGCGGGGAAGAATGGGCGCGAACCGAGACGCTTGCTGGGTCGTTGGGCAAGGGCACTCCGACCCGCTTCAGCTCTGCTCGGTCCATACTGTATGGGTGCTTCACCTGCAAGTGAATGGGGGGGGAGGGAACGAGGCTTTGACTACGGCTCCGGGCCGGAGAGCAAAGAGCCAAAGAGAGAGAAAAAGGCCGCTGTACCTCGGCCCATCGGTAGTGGCCATAGGCCACCCGTATGCGATTGTGGTTCTCGGCCTCGAGGAGCGCTTCGTCCTGGGGGCTCTGGTTTGTGGGCTTCTTGCCGCCTGCGACGATGGGAACGCGAGAGTGAGTGGAGTGAGACTGCGTCAGGGGCGCTGGCGCAGTCCATCAAAGCCGTACCTGGCCGCAGAGAAGTGGTTTCGTTTGCTTCGGGGTTGGTATTTGGCGGCGGCGTGGTGGTGCAGGGGGGCATCCGCGTGGGAGAGAAGAAGGAGAGGAAAGAGAGAGCCTGGCTGCCCAGAAGAGCGTCCACCGACGGCTCCACCTGCGTTGCCTCCCCGCTGTAGCTGAATTCGAATCTTGTAACCACGGAAAAGTGCGAACCTGTGAGCCCAAGGCCACTGTGGCGGCGGCGGTGCCGACGAAGTAATGGGCAAAGGAGGGGCGCACCTCTGTGAGTCGTTCTCCAGGTAGAGCGTGAAGGAGCGCAGCCTGGTGGAGAACCAGAAATCGCTCTCGAACCCGCGGTCGGCCAGCATGCCTAGCGAGTAGTGATAACTGCAGCGGTACGTAGTGGTGGTGAGCTACACCCGCAAACAATTGTTGGCGGCTGGGCCGTACCAGGGCTCATAGGAAAGGTTGTATCGCATCACGTCCGTGGGCAGCGGCATCCATCGGTCCAATCGCGCAATCTTTAAAATGAAAGAGTGCGTGAGCTGTGAAGTGTGTTTGGGTTGGGTTCTGTGCTGCGCAATGAGCGATGTACCTTCTCCAGCAGCTTCATGTTGCCCGCAATCTTGGTCCTCTTCACTCGCAGCGCGGTGTCGTCGCTGTCGCTTTCGTCGGCCAGCGGCGCGTCGGCGCCGTCGCTTTCCTTCATCCCGTCGTTC
>CACVKS010000233.1:0-21863 GCA_902749335.1 Acanthamoeba triangularis
GCCCAGGTGTTGTGTTGAGGAGCTGCTCAAAGTAGGACTTGGTCCGGCTGAAGAAGGCCACGTAGTCCTCCACCACCTCCGGCGGCAGCTGCTCGGCCACGTCGCCCCGCTCCTGCTTGTGCTTGAGGTCCCGCACCAGCCGCCCAAAGAACGACTCCATCTCCATCCCCAGGTTCACCTGCCACGATGTGGTGCGTGTGCGGTTTGAGTTTAGAACACACCGCACACGCACATCACCGCACACGCACACGCACGCACACACGGTACCTTGTTGGAAATGGGTTGTTTGCCGTGGATGTAGATGACGAGGTGGCTCAGGAGAATGTAGAGGGCCAATTGCATGCAATCGTAGAGCACGCGGTGCTGGTCCTGCAGCTGGAGGCTGATCTTCTTCAGGGCCTTGTAYAGCGTGCGCGTCGCTGCGCTGTCGCCTCGCGATGTGGCCCGGTGGCCCGCGGCGGCGCTGGTGAGCTTGTCGACCAGCGACGCCGTATAGACGAGTAGCTGGCGGGGCTGGCCCTCGCGCACGACGCCCTCCTTGAGCTCACTGGCGCACACCTTTGCAAMGACGAACAAAACCACGTAAGCGTCACGCACACGCGTACGTGAAGAGTGGGGGGAGGGCGGGACCTGCAGGACGCCCTTGATGAGCAGGCCGAGGGTGGATCGCGGGGGTTCGCCGAAGGGCGTGTTGATGCCGCCGAGGCCTCGTGGGTTGTCACCCTCCACGAGCATGTCGTCCTCCGCTTGCAAACCGGCCCGCTTCGTGGCAAGGGGCAGAGAGGGCGCCTATATAGCGGGGCGGGACATCAGCACATCGTGCTCATGTGCGTGCGTGCGTGCGTGCGGTACCTGGAAGAAAAGGTCGGGATCGAAGAGCGGACGATAGGCGTCCCAGTCAATGTGCCGCAGTCGTGGATCATCGCTCGCGGCCGCCAGAAGTGTGGGCGCCAACTGCGGGCCGACGGCGCGCAGGAACGAGAGGCAGTTGCGCAGGATGTGATGCATGCGCTGCGCCACCACCAGATARAACGGCCGCACTTCCGTGGCCTCGCTCTTGGACTTCCGCTGAGCAGCGCCCGCCTCCGCCGCCTCCRCCGACTCGGCGCTCGGCTCCTTGTCCTTGCCCCGCCCCGCCGACTCGACGACGATGGGCTGCGCCAGCATCTTCTGCTTCTTCGTAACGGGCTGCGCAAAGACAGAGATCTGCGCCGTGTGTTGTGTGTGTTGTGTGTGTTGTGTGTGTTGCGTGTCGTGTGTTAATTAATGGTGATCAAGGGAGACGAGGATTCCAAGGGGTACGTACTTGGCCGCTCTGGAGCGCCACCACCAGGTTATACACGAGCCCGAGTATGCGGTCCTGGTAGTGGCTCGCGAGCTTGATGCTCAGGAATCGCCACTTCTTCCAGTGCAGTCCCAGCTCGTAGATGAGCGACGCCACTCGTTCGGCCTCGTCGAGTTGGGCTAGCGTGTACGGGGCGGTGGGCACGTCGATGCTCCGCGAGACGAGGGCGTTGTGGATTGCCAGGAATTCGATCGCCTGCTCGACCAGCGGCTCGCTGTAGGCCAGCGTTCTAATCATTTCATAGCCCGGCGTCAGCGCACCATGCCACGCAGCTTGTCATACAACAAGTGGGTTGTGCGTGTGGTACCTGGCAATGGCCGTCGTGAGGGTGAGGATGAGGCACCACAGTCGATGCCACGTGCTCCGTTTGCCCTGCAGTGACGCGCGATTCGGAGTGAGTGACGGACCACAAGTCGCGAGGGGGGCACGCAGCGTACGTTGGCGTAAGTGACGTGCATCTCGTGGAAAGCGCGGAGGGTGTTGTTGCTCAGCACACGCATGATGCCGGCGAGCGCCAACGTCTCGGTCATGATGGGATCGGCGGACATAGACAGCATCAGGTGGATCACCAGCTCGGCCGTCTTTTGCTTGTTGCGCACGATCTGCGACACCTTGGCTGATTCGGTTTCGCTGTTGAGAGCTGCGATGGCCGCGGATGTCTCGTTTTCCTCCAGGTGGAGCGATTGGTTCAGGATTTCCACCAGCTTGGCGTACACGCCCAGGTGCTGCAAGTGGTCATACAGCCGCGTCTTGTCTGGAAAATCACACAACGATCAGAACCAAGGGTGCCGTGTGACAGCATTGCGTCTGTGACGCGCGCGCGGCCGTCAGGTACCTTTCGTCTTGAGAGTAAGCGCTTCCAGAATAGCGATGACCGTGTGATTGAACTCGTGTCGTTGCACCAGCTGGAAGGCCTGCGGCAAGAGCGGCGACACCGCATCTGAGAGGGCCTGCGTCGATTTGCTGATTTTGGAGCGCACATAACGACAGTGAGCCCTCTTCGCCGATCTCCCACAACACAGATGACGTTCACGTACTCGCTGTGTTGGGCGCGAAGCAGCACTAGCAGACCACCTAGGAGGGACGCCGTTAACGGAATGTCGATGTCGGACGTGAGGCTACGGCGCAACAGCGCCTCCTTGAGCGCGAGGCCCACGTTGACCACAGGGAACAGCTCGTTGTCTCCTGGTGTGCATGGGTGCGTGTCAGTCACATTCAAAGGCCAGGTTGGGTCCTAATTCAGATTCTCAGCTCGCACCCTCTTTCTCCTTGCCCTTGGCACTCGCTTGGTCGCTGTTGGCGCGGGCGTAGTGGTGCTTGAGCAGGAACAGCAGCAGGCTGGCCATTTCCTGCAGTCGCTCGTTGACGATCTTGTCGTTTTTGTCCTCGCGCTGCAGCGCCGCAGCCAACTGCTGAATCAGCCACGCCGACGCCTGGATGATGAAAATAAAATACAGAGTCTTTCAGTCTCCACGCATACTTGTCTTTGTGCTTCCATCAATGAGGTTGGGGCACACACCTGAGGCACAGCCACGACTGAAGATGCCGTCTGCTTGAGGCTAGTGATCTCCAAGAATGCTCGCCTGAAGAGCAAGGAAAAGTGGAGACAATGAGCAAACTGCGGGGCCAGCTTGTGTGCGCGCGTGCGTACCAGGAGTGAATAAGCTCATGCTGGACGTGGAGTATGGAGAGCATGTTGTTCACCATATGCACAGCTCGCATGAATTCGTGCGCGTTGAAATCGGATCGCTTGGTCTGTACAACACAAACCATGGTGTGAGATCAGCAGCTAGGAGGAGAGCAAGTATTGCGCTATTGTCTTGTGGCGTACGCTGGCAGGAGTGGCAGGGGCATTGCCGTTCCTCTCCTTGTCGAGGATGTCGGAAAGCTTGTTCTGGAGCAGCGACGCGTTGTAGTAGTAATCTATGCCGTAGTCACGCTGACCCTCCGCGATGGGCAGGAATGCGTCGATCGTTGTCTGAATGGTTTCCAGATCCTGCACGCTGGTCTCGGCTCGTGTCATGGCTCGGCCGGGGGTTGCCATAGCGGCGCTGGCGTCCCTGTGTACCAACGTCCGCACCAGCAACTTGACCTGCTCCTTGAGCTCCTCTAATGATGGCTCATCAGTAATGATCAACACGTGCTTGTAGGCTCCTGAGCGTGCGTGCGGGCAGTTCGTACCGAACAACTTGCGATCGTAGTGATGGGTGGCAATGTCGCTGAACCACTTGTCCTGCTTCTCCTTTGAGGCGAGAAGCTTCAGCTGGTCGCGCAGCGAGGCATCGAGCTGATCGCTGACGTCGTCCACATGGAACACCTCCTGTGCCAGAATTTGTAGCACGTTGGCACCGATGGTCACCTGATAACAGACATCTTCGACCGTCACTGCACGGAACACGTTGGTCAGACGAACACCAACGCCAATAGTGCGGGAACGAGATGACTCACCTGGTTCGTCATCCAGGTCGTCAGGCAGCCGTTCCTTCCCCTTTTCGCTGCCGCTGGGTGATTTGGAGGCCTTGGTCGGATTCAAGGCAGCTTGGCGCACGTTGTAGCTGTGGAGGTGTCGCTCGATGCTAACGCTCAGTGTCTCGGTGAGCTGCTTCCAGAAGTCCGGACTCTCCCGAAGCGCTCTGATGATGGACTGGTGGCTCGGTGCCGCCCGCCAGAGCGACCCCAGGAGGGATGTGACTTCGGCGAAGAGGCGAGGCAGACTGTCCGGAGTTGGCGAGCACGAGGTGAGCGCACGCAAGACATGTCATCACAAGGTGGATTTGGGTACTCACCTGGACATGTTGTGCCTACTGTTGGCTAGCATCTTGCGGACGAGCTTGAGGCAGCTGTGGGACTCCTGCACGTTTTCGCCATCCTTTTCGCGCTTGGCCTTGTTGGCGTCGATGTTGATGAACAGCAACGCGAGACCGGGCTGGTGGCGAAGTGCCTTCTCCACCAGTCGCAGAATCTCCACCCTCAGGTTCTGCGTTTTGAACCTTAGTGACGGCTCGTGACGCAGACACGCCCACGGAAGCATAGTACCTCGTTCGTGAGAGGATCGTTCAACTTGGTCATGTAAGCATCGCGCACTGCTTCCGCTTGCGTTCCCAGGTAGCCAACGAGCGATGGTGGGCGAGCACCCGTCGCAGCAAAGCCCGAATCAAGCCGAATGCCGCATAGAAGTGAAAGCAGCCTAGGAGGAGAGAAGGGGGCGCATTGAGATTAATGATGACACCACAAGCAAGCGGATTTCGCAGAACATGTGCGGTTCGTACTTGGTGGCATACAAGGGCAGCTCTGGCAACTTGCCCTTGACCTTGCTGGCGTTGATGTAGTTCGCAATCACGGCGATGACATGCACCTTCTTGACCTCCCGCCCGCTCAGTCCTTTCATTTTATCTGGCAAGCCAAGGGAGATGAGTTGCAGGCACTGGCGCACAACTGAAAAGGGCGCCGTACCTGGAATGTCATCCTGGGCATAGAGCGCATTGGCTGATACAGTCGTTTCCATGCTGAGCAGGTAGTGCTCAAGCGACGAAGTGCTGCTGGCTGGGAGCGACTCCTTGCTTTGAAGCACGCGCTCCAGGATAATGAGCGACTTCAGGACAAGGCGGCGCAACGTATCCCCCTCTGCGTCTTTGAGCCTCTGCAGTTGAGGGAGACCTATGCCACAGGATAGAAGTATCAGCAACCACCACGGCACGGCGTGAGTGTTAAAGAAGCCCGGGCATACCGATGGCCGCGGTCTTCAGCAAAGCTTTATGGAACGAGCGGTCGTCCAAGAGCGATGCGAGCAACAGTTCTTTCAGCGACAGGTGCCTTCAAGTGGAACAACCACGGTTAGGCAACTCATTGTCTCAGAGAAGGATGTAAAGAGAAGAGTGCACCTTGTTCGCACGGCTGTGAGAGCCGCCTGGCGGTATTCGACAGTGCCCCGCGCAGGAGATCGCAGTGGAGTGCCTCCGAGCAGAGATTGGGACGGAGTGCCTGCAGACCAGGTAACATAAGATACAGCGTTCGCGGAAAGAAATGGGTTGTTGAAGGTACCTAGAGGAGTCATCGGCTGATACTTGGCCATGGGGGACGCCAAGGATAGGTCCATATCCATCTTTGCCATTGGCAGGGTCAAGTTCTTGACGGTGTCCTCGCTGAGGATATCAATAAATATGTTCATGATCTGCAGCAGAGCAGGTCCACACTACGGTCAGATACTCTCATCCTAGTAGTAGAGCATTGAGAGCAAGTACCTTGATTCCGATTTTGTGCTTTTGTTGCGGCTTCTGGTAGCGCCAGGACTCGTAACGCGCGAACAGGTCAGCCTTGACGAAGGACAAGCACGGGTGGAAATCCTCCAAGGATACCGAGTCCATGTCCTCTTCGTCTTGCATCGTGTTTGTTTGCATTTCTTCACAATAGAAGTGCAAGTTAGTTACGTTTGGTTGGGCGCCCAAGATTGTAGTTGAACAGGATTACCTGGGAGCTGCCACTTACGCGCGTAGCTGAGCAGCGTATAGAGAAGGTTGAGGAAGGATATCGTGATCGGGTAGAGGCCGTTCCTCTGCTCCAGCATCAGAATCTGCCTGATGTCACCGTCGGGCTTGCCTTTGATAGAGGACGACATCTGGCTCACCGGCATTGGTCAGTCAGATCTTCCAGTGTGTAACTGGAGTTATAGCAGAGGATCGTACCTCTTGCAGCACTCCTCCGCGCCGCATTTCCTCCCACACCTGAAGCGGATGGCTGGTGGCGAAGTGGTTGATGCACCGCACGCACGCGTCCAACATTTCCAGCAACGCAGGCGAGGAAGAAGCTAGGTTCGATGACGTCCGCAGTAGGGTGAAGAGCTGGCGCAGCAGGTTGGTGTTCCTTTTCCCCATAGCAAAGCACTTGTTGAGTCCATGGGACTGATGTTGCACGCGTGCGTGTGTGTACATACCGTCCCATGGCGGCTTTGAGGTGATCATTCAAGTACTTGATCAGGTCGTCCTTCTTGGCGAACAGCTGGTTCATAAGCCGCAGGATGAGCGTCACCTGTACGATCTCCGATGCCGATGTGGGCTGCCGATTGGAGAGCTTGGTGGCCAGTACGTAGATCTTGCCCATGAAGTAGGTCCACCCAGAGTAGTTGCCCTTAACGGATACGAAGTGGAGTATGAGTCAAAGTGATGCCGGAACAGGGCAGGACGAATACGTACGACGTTCCACTGTATGACCTCATCGCTATCAACACGGTGCACGAGGCCTCTGCAATTGGCAGGGATGACAACACCCGGAAGGCTAATAGCCTGCATCGTCATTACGGAAGAGGGCGGGGCAGTAGCCAACTCCAGATTGGTCGGTAGTTCGCTTCTGTTTTCCAAAGGTCAGCGCACGAGTATAAGGGTGGCAAGGGTTGCTATCGATGATGAGGCAACGAACCGAGACATGGTAAAGTGCTTCAGTTCCAAGATCTGGCGGAACATAAACTCGGCGCAGATGGAGTCCGCAGCAAAAGTTTGGCTCAGTCGAACAAAGGGATCGAACTCGTGAGGGAAGCTTGATCGCGAGATGTGGTAGAGGGCGTTGCACTTCTTTGTGAAGTTGGCCTTCAAGTAAGGGCTGGTGCAGAGAATGCATCATTAGTCCAAAAAGGCCACGGCAAAGCCAAATGAGTCACAGACCCACGACGGTAGCCGGAAGAACGTACAGAGTGATAGCGGTCTCGTTGAAGAAGATGTCGTGATAGAGCTGAAGCAGATGATCAAACTCCCCGACAGCATTAATATCGAAGCACGTCAAGGCAGCACTTATTTCGCCGCAGATAACACTTTTGTAGCCAGCAACGTGTGGCTGCAAAGCAAGATTGCATGGGAGAAGGATTAGTAAACAAAGCTAACAGCGAAGACGGAGGAAGAGGGATAACATACGTCGTTGCGGGCGAACACGTGAGTCATTACGCTCAAAAACGGCACCACGTTCAGGTCGCGAGCCCTGTGCAGAAAGGGCTATAGAAAGAGGTAATTAGAACCAAAATGACCTGCGCAGCAAACGTCAGGTTGCGATTGGAATCAACGTACAGCTGCATTGCCGTTGAATTTGAAACGGGATGTGCAAGCCCAGGCCAAGAGGAGAGGACTGTGGGCGGGGTCCGTGGACCACTGCTCGAACTCCTTGTCGAACAAATGCCGTGTCTCGGCAGGTAGTGCCTTTGTTGCCCTAAGACCGCAGACGAGAAGATCGATTGAGCGTTGGCATCCAACAGACAGTAGGGAAAGTCGTACCTGCCGGGGGTCTGATCTCCATCCTCGACGATGGTCTCCAAACCGAACAGCGCCAATAAAATCAACACGCACTGGACGCAGATCCTGTTCATGAGCGGTCGGCTCTCTTCGCCCAGCAGCGGATGGATTTTATTCCATGCGATGTGCTTCTGCTCCACAAACAACAACAAGTGAGTGGCTCTCGAGTGAGGCGATAGCTGGTGGTGTGCCACTCTTACCTTGAGATAGCGCGCGTAGCTGAGAATGGTCTCTGGCTCAAACACGGGCTCTCGGCAGTAGAAGTAGAGGAACAGAACCTCAAGGCAGAGACTCTGCTCTTCGAGATTGTTCTTCGCCCAGGCCTCTTGGTCTTGCCTCGCTTCCTGTGATACGAAAGCGAGAGTAAGGGATCGACATACGGTAAGGCTAAAAGGAAGCGAGCGGATCGGCACCAGTCGCTCCTTGGGAACCGGTTCGTCCGACAGATTGATGAACTGCTCGAGCATACGACGGTCGAGCTTGTTCTTGGGATCGCTCAGCCGCTGCTGTGCCTCTTCGACAGGAGCGTTATCTTGGTCTGCCATGGAGATGCGGAAGATAGCCGAGAGGCACTTGAGCAGCGCTTGTCGCTCGCGGTAGTAGTGCCGCATGACCTTCGCGGCACCGGATCGTGAAGTGTAAGCCAGGGTTCAGGCTGCATACAGCGAGCTGAGGAGCGTACCTCGCGCAGGGAGGTTTCGGCATCGTACTCGAAGCGTCCCGTTGCCTCATACTTCATGAAGTTGCGGAAGATCTTGAGTGCCTCTACCGCGTCAAGGTCCTATATGATGGCAGCATGGCGGCTCTGGTGAGATCTCATCAGATGCTGAGGGCGGGCAGCTCGTGTACCAATCGCTTGCTCAACTTAGCCACAAAGTCGCGCTCGCTTGCATTAATAGACTGGACTTTGCCCCCGAGCTCCACCTTGCCCGAGCGAACTTTCTCCAGCGATGCAGAGGAGGAGGGCTTATACGTTGAGAGATTGTCGACGAACCGCTTGTAGTTCCTATCTAGCAGTTGGGCCTAACGCGATTTCATGTTAATTTAAATCGTAAATTGATCTCAAATGTGAAGCAAATGGGGCTTGCGGCATACCAGCCCATGTTGATCGATTCGAGCGTGCCGGCCTTCGATCGTTTCCAGCAATGTCTGGTTGGTCTTTTCGTAGCGTGAGAGGGCAGCTCCGCCACCTTCCATCTTGCTTTCGACGATTGATTTTTTGTCGCGCACCGCTTTTTCCCGCCTTTTTTGCCTCAGCCGTGCTGGACACTTGCTTTCCTCTACCGGACAAAATCTAGATTTAATCCGAAGGACAACAAGAGTATCTGTTCTACCTCTACAGGTTGCCCTCTTGAGCAATTGAGCACTTAGTCCCGCTTGGCGGGGAGTCTCTTGCTGGCAGCCGAGGACGAGGGATAGGGGATAGTGAAGGCGTTGATCTTCAGGTGCGCGCAGAGCTGCCTGATGAGGGAGTAGCCGAGGAAGACCACGTTGCTCACCGAGTACACGAGGAACAGCCACATCAGCACCTCCTCCTCAACAAGAGGGGCCCTGTTGGAGCAAGAATCCACCATCGGTGTGAGCCACGGTACAGCATTTTCCGACCTTCAAGAGGCATTGCGCTACGTACATCATGAACCAGCGCGTCCAGACCGCGTTGAACGACAGAACAAAGAAGGGGACCTCGATAACGTAGAAGATACGGATCGGCTCCGAGCAGATGCGCTGCACAATCAGACGAGTCTGCAAAATACACACATGACGGTTAATCGAAGACCTGGTTATCACCCCATGGGTGGAGACGGGCCGTACCACGAGGTAGACAAAGGCCATGGCGCAGGACATCATGATGGTGCGCGGGTGAGCGACAAACAGCTCCCAAGAGAGGCCGATCCACAGGCTGCCGAGGCCGACCACAACGGTCATGGGTGTAAGCTGGAGAAGCGCCTTGATGATGGCGCCGGGTCGGTGCTTGAGCATTCCGACCACCTTACCGATGCTGTTGATAGACAACCCAGACCGGTCAGGGCTGGCCTAAGAAACAGCAACAGAACCGACTGTTGGTGCGGGAGGGGTACGCACTGGGTGGCACATGTGAGCACGGCGCCGATGTAGAAGCTAATGGCCAGGGCTTTGCCGATGCTGATCTCCCCGAAGAGGTTGATCGACCAAAAGTCAAAGTCGTAGCACCCTGCACGGTGAAAACAAGGGGCGTCAGTGGCAAGCACCCGATTGAGGATTTGAGGGAGGGCGAGAGATGAACAGCGTACGAGCAATGCCGGTTCCGATGTAGACTGCCATGCTCAGGACCTGAGCTTCGGTGGGACCGTTCCACTTGCCCAAGACGAGCGACCCCGAATAGTACCTGTGGTTGAATCAATGACACATTAGTTAGTAATGTATGCGCTGCAATCCAAGACCATTCTGTCTGTGCACGTCCGGGGAGTGGTGTGCGGGCTGTGTAAGAGTGTGAGTGTGACCATCAAATTATAACCGCGGGCGTGGGGGAAAGAGAAGCCGACAGCTATCTTCGTGATGGAACCCTCCACACCATCACGTGGAAGAGGGTGGGGCTCGCTGTGGGCGCCATTAAATTATACTTGGTCATGAAGGGATCCCAGGTATAAATCGTGAGGGCCGTTTGTGGCTGCGTGTGGCCGTAGTGTAGTGTGTTGTATGTGCGTAAAGAATGTAGGTGAGGAGACGCACTCTTCCCAGTGGGCGAAATAGAAGGGCAGGCAGATGGCGAGCAGCGTAGCGTAGCCATACCACGGGCCGAGCTGCAACGTGGCCGTCAAGGAAAGAGCGAACAACTGCGACAAGGGCATGCAAGGAACGTTGATCAGAACGTGCTTAGGCGACTGAAAAAATTGGTCGTTGTGCGTACTGGACAACTGGCAGCATCACAAACGTGGTCGAATAGCTCACCAAGCGGAGAGGAGGACCCCGTTCTGATCAACACAGACAACACGATACGATTGATGATAAGTGATCATAGGCAGGGGAAGTACCAGGACTTGGAGTGGAGTGGTGTGGTGTGGTGCGTACCGTCGGGCCTGACGACCGTCGATGTTGTCGAGGGATTGATAGGCAAAGATACAGAAGGCAGAGACGAAATAGACCCACGCGGGAGCCACGCCCGTGAGGTGGGGAGTGTAGTAGCCAAGAAGGAAGTAAAATACATAGTTGAACATAACGCCGATCAGAGTTAACATGTTGGGCCTGCGTCATCAACGCACACAACATGCAGAGAAAGAGGTGTTTTAGCCAAGGCACACGCGTAGCGGGTCGCAATTGTAACGGTCGCAAGCAACGACGCGCCAATTACGCAGCAGGAGTTGCTTGCACGCCGGAGAGAGGAGCGAAGAGGGAAACGCGTACGCAATCCAGAGGGGCATGCGGAGGACGAGCCAGTCAAAGTAGTGGGTGAGGACGAGGTTGTAGAGGAAACTCAGGTCGGACCCCGAGTACTTGTAGTGGGCCAGATTGGCGAGTCCCTTTTGGCTGATGTAGCCGTCGCGAAAGATGGCGTCCACCGAACTCGAGCCGAAGATGTGGGTGTCCATCTGCTTGTCATAGAGTTGTGGCCCATTCCCTTGCGTTGCGTTCGGAGACGGCCCCGATCCTTTCTTCGCATTTTTTGACTTACCTGAAAATCAATTGCCTGATTGTCAATTTGGGAAGCAAATTGAAGGAGAAGGAGAAGGAGCTATTACCGGAAGACATGATGGGCCTGGTTCTTGTTAGGCGGCGTGAGCAGACAGAGTGGGCACGGGGATTGAGGCGCGGAGGTCTCCGGGAAGCGGGCACTTTGACCTTGAGCTCGACGCCGACAATAGCCGTGTGCGGGGGTCGACAGATTAACAAAAATAAAAGAAATGATTATCTTTTCGGTTTTCCTGAGTTCTGCCTTCTTTCTCCGTTTCATCTTTCCCGGTTCAAATTGCATTTGTGGCTTCATCCGGTCCATTTCCATCTGTGTAAGAGAAGAACCAACAAAGACGTCGCATAGGAAGAAGAAGATGCCCAAGGAGAGGAAGGGAAAGACAACCAAGCGCCACGAGCCCCTTGCGGCCCAAATCACTCGGGCCGAGGAAAAGGAACAGTATGTACAGCCGAGAGCAAAGCCCAGGGAGAAGGCCGCCCGACACAGCCGCATGCAGCAGGATGAGGTTCGTGCAACGTCAATTAGTGAATCTCAATTTTCTGGCCACCATCAACTCCAATCCTCACGATTTCCACAAATTGGCGATTTCAGGATTTCGTGTCCGATTCTCTGAGTAAGAAGGCTCTTGCGATGGCCAAGGAGCAGCAGCTGGAAGAAGCTCAACAAGAGTACGTCCATCCCGCCTCTCGCACACTAATTTTCAAGCAGAAAACTCATTCGCGATTTGCGTATGTAGGAGGCGGGAGCGAGTATCGGCGAAGGTCAGGACGACAACAAAGAGGCATGAAAGCTCAGACGAGGAGGATTTTGACGAGGATGAAGGAGACTACGATCAGGAGGAGGTTGTTCTCGATCCGGAGGAGGAGAAGGCGCTGGCCATGTGGTCTGCCCCCGAGCAGCCACGACGTACCCTGGCCGACATAATTATGGAGAAGATCAAGGAAAAGGAGATGGAGATGGCGCGTGAGGGTTCGTTCTTCTCTTCGCTTTGCTCAATCTTCTTTATTGGCTCGTCTTAGCTCATTCGTGTTGCCTACTTGCAGGTCAAGAGGGACCTCCTTTGCAGAGGCTCAACCCGAAGGTGGTTGAGGTCTACCGTGGGTATTGTCTCCTCCCTCGACTGCGTGTTTTGGCTTGCTTGCCTGCTTGTGCCAACCCTTGAAAGCGCTACAGTGTGGGAAGGCTGCTCGCCAAATACAAGTCGGGCAAGCTGCCCAAGGCGTTCAAGATGGTGCCCACACTCACCAACTGGGAAGAGATCCTCTACCTCACCGAGCCAGGTTCGCTCCCCTCTCCTCTGCACACCACGACCACACGCAGCCACAAACGGCCCTCACGATTTATACCTGGGATACCCTCATGACCAAGTATAATTTAATGGCGCCCACAGCGAGCCCCACCCTCTTCCACGTGATGGTGTGGAGGGTTCCATCACGAAGATAGCTGTCGGCTTCTCTTTCCCCCACGCCGGCGGTTATAATTTGATGGTCACACTCACTTTCACACTCACGCACACAACACTCACGCTCACTAAGATACTATCTATTATTGCCTCTCTGGCTGACTTGCTCGCTTCCCCAGACCACTGGAGCCCGGTCGCCGTGGCGGCCGCCACCAAGATCTTCGCGTCCAACCTCAACGCCAAGATGGCCCAGCGATTTTACAACCTGATCCTGCTGCCTCACGTGAGAAACGACATGGAGCAGAACAAGAAGCTCAACTGGCACTTGTACATGGCGCTCAAGAAGTCCGTCTTCAAGCCGGCTGCCTTCTACAAGGGCATCGTGCTCCCTCTCTGCGAGGTATGACCCTGTCCAACGGCCTGCGTGTCTTCGCTTACTGTCTCTCGGTCTTGCTGACTTTGTTTCTTGGCTTTGTGTGGCGCCAGGCGCGAAACTGCACTCTCCGAGAGGCCACCATCGTGGCGAGTATCATCGTGAAGGTCTCCATCCCCGCCCTCCAATCCGCCGTTGCTCTTCTCAAGATTGCCCAGATGGAGTACTCTGGTACGTTCCCGTCTCCTCACCTCTGGCAGAGTGCGCTTGGCTCACACTGCAGGTTGGATTGAAACCACTACCAGGCGCCAACAGTATCTTCATCCGCGTCTTGCTCGACAAGAAGTATTCGCTTCCCTACCGAGTGATCGACGCTCTGGTGGACCACTTCGTCGGCTTCATCAAGGAGGAGAGAATGCTGCCCGTGCTCTGGCACCAGGCCCTCCTCGTGTTTGTGCAGAGGTATAAGGAAGACATGACGCCCAACCAAAAGGCGCAGGTGAAGCAGCTCATCAAGCACCAGAGTCACCATACCATCACCGGCGAAATCCTGCGCGAGCTCAACGAATCCAAGAGCAGAGGCGAAGGCCAGCCCAGCACCGACAGTACCGTTGCCCTCACCATCTGTTGATCTCTTGGCTTCAAAAATACTCATCCTAGCTAATCTCTCTCGCACGTCACGTAGGCGTGATGGCCATGTAGGGCTGCAGCTTCTCTGGTTCTACTAGCTGAGCGTCTCGCGTCATCAATAAAGGAACGTTCTCCACACAGCACGAGATGGGTAGAGCAAGGGTGAAAATGTATTTATACTAGGGGAGGAGGCCAGCTGTCTGGCAGTAGACGAGAAGAGGATGAAGATGAAGGGAAGGGCTGCTTGAAGAGGAGAATATCTTCCTTGCGTGCAGGCATGTCTGATTGGCTCGCTGGCTTACTGGCAGGCGAGGCCGCTGAGGGTGACGGTGGGCTGCGCGGCCGAGGTCGAGCCCGCGAGACGCACCACGATGCCGGCGCCCTGGCTGGCGCCCGGCTGGAGCGGGCCGTAGGCGAATGCGACGTTGAAGGCGTTGCTGGTCGAGCCCTGCCTGCTCAGCTCCCACGACTGGGTGATGGCGGCGCCCGCYTCGAYMAGGCCGAAGGTGACCACGCCGCCGTTGACCGCGCGCTGGCCGTTGTTGGTGATGGTCAGGTCGAAGATCTGGAAGGTGCTGCCGTTCTCCAGCCACACGCCGCCGCCCGACCTGGTCCTGGTGCTGATGCTCACGCTAGCGCCGCAGCCGTTGGCCGGACTGGGCTGAGGCGTGGCCACGATCGACGGCGCGGCAGAGGGCGAGGCCGAGGGCGAAGGAGCAGCCGGGGAGGCGCTGGGGCTGGCGGGCGCGGAGGAGGGCGAGGCCGAAGGAGCGGCGGCGCCGCAGTTGATGGAGGCGACGGTGATGGTGGCCTGCGCGGAGGACTCCCAGATGTAGCCGAACTGGTGGACCTGGCCGGCGACGATGCCTCCGTTCTGGAGGCGGTAGGCGGGCAGGGCGAAGAGGCCGGTGGACTGGTTGGTGAGTTCCCAGAACTGGATGATCTTGGCGCCGGTAATGGCGAGCTCGAGCGACTTGACGGCCTCGGAGCCGGCCGTGAGCTGGACGTTCCACTGAGAGAGGCTCTTGCCCTCCTGCAGCCAGGCGCTGCCGAGGGTCTGCTTGATGCCCACGTTACAGTCTGCAAGAGCGCAGCAGAACAAGGCCGCGAAGACGACCGCAAGTGTGATGTACTTCATGGCGGATGAGGGGAAGATTGGGTTGAAGGGTTCTTGTGGGTGATGTTGAATGTTTTGATATGAAGAGCACTGCGTGATCGCACCACATTTAAAGGAACCAGGAGCCAGGAGTTTGGGAGATCTCCGCCAAGGGCGCCTGACTACGCTGACGCGCTCATGCACCCAACGCGCCATGTAACTGCCAAGGCTTGAAGCCCCCGGGTACCACCAGCCCAAACCCAGAGCAATTTCCAGCAGTGTGGAGCCTGCGACCAGATAGAACCAAAGAGTGGTGGAATTTCCCAGAAACTTGCTCACGCGATTACGCTACCGCGTACGGGACCATTCTCTTTCCGCATACTTGCAAGTGCGTGACACTTGGTCTCACGCGAGGCGCTTCAGGCTCGAGTTGTGCGTCTTCATCAACTTGTCGACCGCAAAGTTGTTGGAATTGCATCGGGGGCACTGCAGCATCAGGAACTGGGGCTCTTGTCCATTCTCGAGATGCTGCGCACGCGATGGAGCAGGCAATCCTGGCAGAGCGCGTGTCCGCAGGAGAGCTGCTTGCCCGTGACGAATCCGACCTACGATGACGACACGACCACTCTGCGACATCGCACGCATCGGGCCACTTGATCCTCGCCGAGCTCCTCCGCCATATCACCATAGCTTCTCCAACTTGGTGTGCATCAGCGTCTCGAAATTCATCCGGCGCCTCTTGATCCGTTTGCGCTCCTCCTCCTTGGAGTGCTCGAGCGTGTGCTTGATGCTGGCCGCTCTCTCCTCCGCGAGTCGGAGCTCATCTTCGAGTTCGGCGATGGTCTTGTTCAGGATGTTGGTACTGCTCATGTTGGCGGTGTCGTGCGGGAGACACCCCCGAGGTGCGCCAACGCGACGCATGCCGACCGAGTGATCTCACTTGGCTTCAAGGTCATATCAAAAAAGTGTGTGCGATCGTGTGAATAAATACAGGGCTACACCGTACCGATCGGTAACTCAACGGGGCGCTTGTGTGTTTTAAGCGGTACTTTCCTCCGCAGCTTCGCGCGGAGCGGAGGCACCGCCGATGAGATGGAAGAGCTCGATCGCTAATACTGCCCATACGCAGCGATCGCGGCCGCCTCGATGCACGCCAATCGGAGCCTCTTCCATTACCTCTACTTACGCAACGACCTATACTCGCACAACGGGTCTTCGCCGCGCCACTCTTCCCCACCGGCGATGTCGACGAACACTGTTGCAACTCAGACCGGGATGAGCGGGGAGATCTCTGCCAATGAGCGTGTGGCATTCCAACTATCGTGGCGCCACAATCGTTCTGGGTGTAATATTATCGCACTTCTGACAGAAGAAGCTTCTATCGCACAAAGTACCTCCCACAACCAAGAAGGAAGGCGCACAATGAACACAACCACAGAGGCGCCCGACTGGGGGGAAGGGGGAGAGGCTGGCGGTGACCAGCTCAACGACGGCGTGGAGCAGATGGTCACACTCTACAGAGTCCACCCGCAGGACGTGACCAGGTGCAAGCAAGCCGCCTTCCTCGGCCGCTACGTCGTGGTCGGGTTGTCACTCGTCATGCTCCTCCTCAGCGACCTTTCCGCGCCCAAGTGTGGTGACAGTGACCGCCGTGGCAGAGACAAGTGCGTCAGGTCGGTGTGGGGGGACATGTTGTTCTACGTCGTCGTCATGGCCACTGCGTGCCTCCTCTTGCCCAATGTGCCCATCGTCCTCTCGAACCTGTGGCGGAAGAATGACAACCACGCGCCTGCGGTGAGCCTGTGGCGTGCGATTCTGTGGCCTGCGGTGGAAACGGACTTCGAGGTCAAGTTCTACCTCGGTGCGGCGATCCACTACATTCCCCTCGGTTGCTTCCTATTCGTCATCGGCATGATGGTGCGCCTCTCTCTCTCTCTCTCTTACACACTGGCGGTAGCACTGACACCACAATTTGTGAGTGGTGGGTGGCTTGTTGTGGTGTGGCAGGACTCGAACGGCCAGTTGCCAACATGGCTGATGATCACCTTGCCCATCGCAGCTTGCCTCGCCGGCTTCGTCGGCTTCTACGTGACAACGTACTCGACCGTCGGAGTGGTGTGGAGCGATCTCTCAGACCGGGAGAAGCGCTTCGTGGTGTCCCGCGCGATGAAGCTGAAAGGTGGGTGGATGGCAAGAACGATGACCGAGCACGGTGTGATGATGATGCCGGCGGTGGGTCGCATCCTACGCCTCGCTCCGATCCACTACCCGCTGCACGACGACATCCAGCAAGAAGGCAAGGAGGAGGACAACACCGCTGAAGCGAGTACGCCAGAGGAGGAGAGTTTCATCCAGTAGCAGTCCCGCAAGACGTGGCCCTGACTGCACACAAACACGGAGAATAAGAACAACACTCTTCATACTCCTTCCCATTTTCGTTCCTTACATCACTGGCGATGTCGATCTGGGTTAGGGTGGCGCTTCACGTCCACTGTCAGGCCTTTTTCAGATAAAAACTCACTGACCAGCGAGCCAGTCCAAACATTTGTGTGACCACATGAGTGTGTTGAATGAGATGGAGAATGTGTTGCATTGTCTTGACAGGCCTGCCCAACAGCCAAATGAACCAAGAGCCTCAATTTTTTCTGGGTAGAAATAATAATATCTGTTGTGAGATTGGCACAAGGTCAAAAGCTGGAAAGATTGATGTCGTTCGAGACGCAACTGTGCAGGGAATTGGAGGGCAACATTGCCGTACGCACAGATGGTAAGGTAGAACAGCATAGGAAGCGAAGAAAGACCAAGAAAATCGTAGTGCCGCCAAGCCAGGACGACAGTGCAAATCTCGAAAATGAGGAACACCACGAACACGACGAAGGGTCAGCAAACAAGGCGGACGTCCAAGCCAAGAAGCAACTGAGCGTAGTAGGTGGGACGTTAGTCGTGCGAGACCACTCCGACGCCAAAACACAGGAAGGGGGCGGGCCGTGGATGAAGAAGAGGAAAGAGCGGCCTAAGTCTCCCGCCCTCTCCACCACTACTATCGATACCTACTACTCGAAGAACGCCCACAACGCGCCCAGGACAGCCTTGCCAGCCACCCGTACGGGTTCTTATTTATTTATTTATTTATAATATTAATGTTTAAAAGATAATACAATATAATATCACTGCAGAGGCGCCCGTGATGGTGGTCGGCGGATTGCCAGCGTCGGTGTGGCGCCACGCGTTGCGTTTCGTGGACAACAAGAGCCTGACCCAGAACGTGTGCCGCGTGAACCGTATCTTCCGGCGGTACGTACTGCTGGGCTCACTCTCTTGCGTAGTTGCTGTGCTGCACGCGCTGTGGGCACTCACCCTTTTGCTTGCGTGGCTGCGGACAGATTGGCCATGCGGGTGGTGCGTGAGAGAGAACGGCACAGCAGGGCCGAGCGACAGAAGCAGAAGAAAGCGGCCGCCGTCGCCAAGAACACCACGGATCCGGGCCTCTTCTCTTCCGGCCACTTTGTAGATGGCGATGACGAAGACGAAGAGGAAGAAAAGAACGAAGACGACATCACCAACTGCGGCGATCCCGGCGTGGCCAACAAAAGGGGGAAGAGGTCACCGACCACGCTGCGCAAGAACGACGGCCCGCGACCATCCGAGGTAATCGTGGTGCACGCCAGCCCCACGCCGTCGCTGGCGGCTGTCGGCTCCACCACAACTACGACGGCGACGTCCCCCAGAAGCCCCACTACCACGACATCGAGAAAGAGCGAAGAGACGACGTCGACGAGCCCGCGGAGGAAAAAGCACGAAGCTTCGGGAAGCAAGGAGGGTCACTCGAGACAGCAGAGCAGGGCAGTGTCGCCCGGCCTCCGCTTCAAGGCGCCGCTGGCCCTTAAGAAGCTGTCGACTTCATCATCACCAGCCACCTCTTCCTTCTTCAACCCTGCTCCCCTCACCGGCAACATCACACTCGCGCCATCTTCCTCAATTACATCATCGTCGTCGTCATCATCAATTTCATCGGCAACCACAACTTCAAGTTCGCCTTCGCCTTCAGTGCTACAGGCGGGTCCGCCGGCGTGTCGTCAGCATGGTCTGCTGTGCGTGCGGCAGTACAGCAAGACCAAGTCGCGCCACTTCTGGTCGTGCAACCACCCGCTACCCCATCTCCGCTGCGGCTTCCACGCATGGGTCGCCACCTCGACCACCACTACCGCCGGCGCCACCGTCTCCGAAGAGGGCCAGATGAGTCCGGCCAATCCCAAGGCCACAGCCCAGCCGACACCGACCGAGCCGCCGCCGCCGGAGAAAGCAGCGGCTGAGACCGAGGGCGAAGCCGAAGCCAAGGTGGCACCGCCGAGTCCGACCATTCTTGAGCGGATGCGGCGGCTGGAGCAGATGCGGAGCGACAGCACGCTGATCATCAATATCCTGGGCAAGCGCCGGAACAGCAGGGAGGCCCCGACAATCACGACGACGACAACGGGCGGGTCCTCCAATCCGCTCGCTCACGAGTCCGAACCGCCACTGCCGCAGCCGCCGCACCCGGCGGAGCCGACCAGCGATGATGGCGCGCGCGACCCGGCGAACGCTGAACCAAGGAAAAAGCTGAGAGTGGACAAGAAGAGCCAACAGCAGACGACTGTGGCCACGGCGACGACGAGCAAGCAGAGGGCGTCTAATTCGGTGGTCGAGGTGCTGGTGGGCTGCAGTGAGGACCAAACCGCGGCGACGCTCAACCACTCGCAGCTCTTCATCAGCCCCCACACCGGTACCACGCATGCGCCACCAGCACACGCACGCACGCACTTTTGGTGAGAGGCTGACGGACCTGGACGCGCCACAGTGAAAGAGACGCAGGAGGAGGCCACCGCCTACGACCTGGAGACGCTGCCCTATACGCTCGCGCCGGCGTTCAACCCCGACTCGTGTCCCCCGCTCTCGTTCAACCTCAACCTGGCCCTCGAGGAGCCACTGGCAGTCGATGACGGCGAGCACAAGCACTACCAACAGCCGCTGCGAGAGCCGGCGGCCCCTTACGTCGCCAACGCCGACGATGACGACGATGACGACGATGACACCGACGGCAATGTCGGCAACAAAGAAGTTGACGATCCGCTGATGATGATGACGATGACGCCATCGTCGTCGATGTCGGCGACGGCTCTCCCGGCCGCTGCGCTCGGCGAAGCTGAGATGCCCGAGCCCAGGCCCCGGCCCCAGCCCGCGGGCGGCATCCACGAGTGGAGCACGGAGCTGGACGAAACCGAGCCCTACTCGCTGTCGGCGAGTCTCTCGCCTTCGACGCCCGTGTCCACCACTACTACCAGCAGCAGCGGGAGCTCCACCGCCGAACCTCCGACGTCGAGGGAGTCCAACGAGGCCGAGGCCGAGGCCGCTGCTGCAAGCAAGCACCGCTCGGGCGAGGCAGAGGTAAAAGAGACGTCGACGCCAAAGAGCACCAACGTACCGCCTAGGGAAGATGAGCCGAGCGAAGACCTGCTCCACAGCAACTTCGAGTGCGTCGACCAAGCGGCGAGCGGCGGCGATGAGCTTGAGGCTCTACGTGCGGAGCTGCGAACCCTGCGAGCCCAGGTACAAAGAAGAACGCCACTTTGCTATTCTCTACGTTGGGGGGGGGCAGCTCACTCAGCTCGACGTGTGTGGTGTCAAGTTGGTGGCGTGTCAATCCAGGAATGATGTGCTGGAGCAGGAGAACGAGCAGTTGCGGCGGGGGAGGGACAGGGACCGGGACCTCCTGACGTCGTTCCACCACCAACTCGCCCTCACCCTGTCCCACCACGAACCCTCATCCTCGTGAACCGCAACCACCAACACTGTAACTCGCAAAGCCCTCTGGCAATGCACTTTCATTCATGAATTTTGAAGTCAAAAGCCCAAGAGCAAGCTTGCCCTGGGCCTCAAGGCGGAGTAGAGGGTGGCGGCAGCAGCGGCGACCAGAGCCACCAACCCAAGCGAGCCGAGGGTGCTGAGGACAACCACCACCGGATGGTAGCTCTCTGGCTCGAGCTCCTGCTGGGCGTGGACCGTGCAGGCGAAGGCGAACTCGACCGTGAAGCTCGTGTTGACCAGGTTCCTGTTGGACGTCACGCGATAGGTGCCCACCGCCAGCAGAGGCGCCGTCGACACCACCATGCCGCGTTCGAGCAGGACGTCGGGCAGCGGCTGCGGGCCGGAGAAGGAGATGACGTGGTCGAGCACATCGCGGTTCTCGAGCACGATCACGTCGCCCACGGCCAGCCGCTGCTGATCCGCGCTCCACAGCGACAGGTCCACCATCTGCGGCCGCACCAACCGCAGCCAGTGCTGGGTCGCTGCGCTGCGGTAGTGGGTCGTGCGAACCACCACGCGGTCCGCTTCAGGCGCGAAACTCTTAGTTGACGCGTTGTCGTGGCCCTGGCCGACGTGGTCGTCGGTGGTGGCGAACCAGGCGTGCACGTTGTCCGAGGGCATCACCTCGCAGCAGCGCTCGTATGCCTCCAGCTGGTCTCTGTGGGCGGCAACAGCGGCCGGGTCACCGGCGTAGACGCAGTGCCCGCACGCGTCGCGCGTCTTCGCGTTGTAGCGCACGGCCAAGTCGAGCGCGACAAACGAGCTCTCGGAAGATGTGAGCCTGTAGGCACCAGGCTCGGCGATGGCCACGCTGAGGCTGTCGCCCGGCAACAAAAGCGTCGTGTTCCAGATCTGGCGCGACCCATCTACGCGCTCAAGTCGCAGCGTGTACTCGTGGCCCATGTGCAGGTTGGTCACCGCCAGCGTCTCGCCAGCGTCGAGCGTGCGGCGAGGCGCCACGGCCTCGAAGTCGCGGATGACCACAGTGACCTGCGGGAAGGCCAGGAAGCAGCACGTCGAGTTGTCGCCGCCGCACACGCCGCACAGATCCACCACCTGGCCCGAGTTGGCCACACCGTCGCACCCGGCGCACGACGACCCGTCGCCGCCGCACACGAAGCACGCGTCGAGCTGCTCGCGCGCGCACCGGCACGCCGCGTCGCTGCTCGTGCGCTGGCCGAAGCACTCGCCCGCGCAGTCCTTGTCGCCGTTGAAGGCGCGCCCCGTGCTGCCC
>CACVKS010000234.1:0-21849 GCA_902749335.1 Acanthamoeba triangularis
GTGTGCGGTGTGTGCGGTGTGTGCGGTGTGTGCGGTGTGTGCGGTGTGTGCGGTGTGTGCGTGGTAGATACGAACGACGATGGCGATCTATTCGCTGCACCGCAATCCCAAGTACTGGACAGAGCCGGACAGGTTCATGCCGTCGCGCTTCGACACGCGCGTCAGCCCGCCGGTGTCGGCCTACTCCTACGTCCCCTTCTCGCTCGGCCGACGCAGCTGCCTCGGCAACCGCTTCGCACTCGTACGAGCTTCATTCCGCCGCACACGCCGCACACGCCGCACACGCCGCACACGCGACCTGATTGTCAATTTGTGTGAATAGGTGGAGGCGACGATGTTCCTGGCCAAGGTGATGCAGAAGTACACCATCAACCTGCCACCGGGCACGGACCTGAAGAAGCTGTTCGACGCGGAGAACGTCATCACCCTCACGCCCCGCAACGGCATGCACCTCTGGCTCAAGAAGCGAAACCAACCCTCCAGCTGAGCTCTACATTTTTATTTTTGGCCTCTCTTGGACTGCACCTTCCACTCTGTACAACAAACATTGCTTGCTGAAGTACCTCTTCTTGGTTCTGGCCAACCCTTGCACCTCATCTTCTTGGTTGGTGTTGGTTAGTTAGCTTGGCTGAGGCACAATAGAGTGGTGGTGTGTGACCACAGGGCCTGACACGTCACCAACGGGAGGCTAAGTCCGATTCGGCGGAATGGCCGAGTCAACAGTCTTTTTTCTGGTGACGACTTTTCCAGCAGCAATCTTTGGAAATGAAGAGCATCTCAACCTCCAGCGCTACCAACTACCTCATCCTTCTCCTCCTTCCTCTGTTTTTGATTCACATACACACAATCAGCAGCTGCCAGGCCGACACTCCCACCATGGAACAAACAATCGACACAAGATCAGATTCAGCGCCACAGAAGATGCGAGTGACTCTCATTGGCGATTCGATTCTGGACAACAAGGCCTACGTGAACCGCACCCAGCCCTCTGTTTCGCAGCTCCTGCGCAAGAAGGCCGCCGACCTCGACCTCGACTGGACCGTCACCCTCTGCGCAAGTAGGTTCATCATTTGATCTATTTTTTGTTTGGTTTATTTTTCATTTTATAAAAAAATTAAAATAAAATCAAATACACAAATCTACCACAAAATATTAATATTTTTTTTTCAATTATATCCTCCACAGTTGATGGAGACGTGATGGCTGGCGTGCCACGTCAGCTGCGGACGGTGCCCAATGACACGGACGTGCTGGTGCTCTCCATCGGCGGCAACGACGGCCTGCGCTACCTGCGCAAGCTGCAGTCCATCGGCATGCACAACCCGCTCAACGTCGTCTCGCTCCTGAACGAGGCTTGGACCGAGTTCACCCAGTCCTACGGCGACACCCTCGACAAGACCATTGCGCTCGGGAAGAAGGTAAAAGCCGCTGTGTGTCGTGTCGTGTCGTGTCGTGTCGTGTCGTGTCGTGTCGTGTCGTGTCGTGTCGTGTCGTGTCGTGTCGTGTCGTGTGCGGTCTGGCTCATTGGTGTGATTGGGTCGGATAGGTGATTGTGTGCAACATCTACTACCCGTGTTTCTCCAACTGGCTCCAGCAAAAGGTTTCCTGCGCTGGCCTCTACGTCATCAACAAAGTCATCATCAGCGAAGGTAACCCACACACGCATATTACGACACGACACGACACGACACGACACGACACGACACGACACGACACGACACGACACGACACGACACGACACGACACGACACGCAACACACTGATTCGGTGTTTGTGAATGTAGCGGCCAAGCGTGGTCTGCCGGTGATCGACCTGGCGACGGTGTTCGACCAGGAGCAGGACTACGCCAACCCGATCGAGCCGGGCGTGCCGGGCGCCGACAAGCTCACCGCCAACGTCATCAAGATCGTGCGCGAGCACCGGTGGGACGAGGGCCATCGCGTCTACGCCGAGCGGGCCTACACTATCGTCGGCTCGGCCGACGAGCTGCGCGACGACGAGTGGAGCTACGAGCCGCGCGCCCACCAGCTCGGGCGGTGGTCCTGGGAAGTGGCCGAGCAAGAGGAGGCCGCGGCGGCCAAGGCGGCCGCGGAGGCCGACCGCAGCCCACTGGGCGACCTTCCCGACCTCCAGGACAACGATCGCTACCGCGAACTTTAATCTTAAAAAGAATGCAGGGTGGTTTTGGTGGAACAGAAATTACGTTGCGATCTGAGCTCTCTTTTGCCCTCTATTGCCGCCTCTCTCTGCCCCTCAATCTGTCGGAGAGGGTGCGGCACATGCCAGTAAGGTGAAAAAAGCTTGTCCTCATCACCCTTCAGGCATGGCATCAATGCAAGGGCCTTGGTGAAAGGTCCTAGCTTATCACTGAGGATGTTGTTGATGAATTGTGAAGCTTGAATGCCTCAGTACACCACGTGGCAGAAGGAAGGGCAGAGTGGGTGAGCACGAAGCGGGTTGCGCAGGTGGCCAGCGACAGGGCAGGCGGCGACGAAGTCGATGGGGCGGACAGCGATGGCGATTCATACGGGCAGGCAAAGACGAGAGGGCGGACGGTGATGGCAAGACAGCGGGGCGGGCGACGGCGAAGCGGGGCTGACGGCGGTGGCGAGGGAGACGACGACAGAGTCCGCGGGCAGAATTAAAGAAGACGACGGACCATGAGGATGACTGGAGTCTCGAGTATAGTTGGGACTGGCCCGACGAGATTCCAGTGTTTGCAGGGTGATAACCTAGCCCCACAGCCGGCCAATCGGATAAACGGTAGAAAGCGCCCTACTTACTGTGGCGGAGACGAGATATACGGTATATGTTGGATAGCATGGTGAGGCAAGAAGGGGGACAAAAACTCTACTTGTTGGTACCGCAAATCGAATCTAGTGCGAGAGAGATCCGTTCACAAACATGAGGAGGGAGAACTTGCTGCCATTGGGCATCTTCACGGGGGTGCAAACACCGTTGGGCAAGATCTGGGGCTGTCCGCGGCAGTTGAGGGAGGGGTAGAAGTAGGCCCGCTTGACCGTGCAATCGACCAGGAAGCTGCCGACATAGCCAAAGAATCCCACACCGGTGCAGGACTTCGCCGAAGGCAGGACATCGATCAGACGTCCCCCGTAGGGTCCGGAGCAGTTACTTGCCTTCCACGCCATCGCCTCGAAGTTGCACGCGTAGTCTTCCTCGATGTTGGTGGCCTGGCCGGGGAGAGACAGGCACAGGATCGCCAGGACGGAGGCAGTGAGAACGAGAGCGAAGAGCTGGCGAGCCATGGCCGAAGTGTGGTGGAGAAGGGGGAAGGAAGGTGATATGTCTAAAGCTTGGGCAGCTACATATCAAGCCCCCCCACCCCGAAACCAAATCCTAGGAACCCAATTGGGTTTTTGTGGACAAACAAGCTTTGCCAGGTTTTTGTGTGGTTTTAGCTCGGATTGCCTTCCTTTCAGATACTTCTGGATCCCAGAACGCCCGAAAAACTGGCCTACGCCAAACGTTTGCCAAGCGACACAGTATATATGTTTTGGAATACATAAATGTTGGCCCGGCGAACCAATCGGGTACAGACAGTAGAACGTCCTTTTTCCTGTTGGTACAAAAATTGGTTGGGTGTCCGCAGATCGAAGATGCCTCGCCACGTGAGATCTTCGTCGTGTTACCGGCGCGCCAGCTTTATTGTCCGCGCCACTTTGTACCCTACATTGTCTTCCGCCCTACACCATCTTCCTCGCCCACGCTGTCTTTCTCCCCGCCATCTTCTTCCTCACCCATGTCATAGTCATCTCTGCATCAAGAAGCCATTGCAGAGATTCTTACTGCCCCACACAGCCAACAGCAGATAAATATTATGCATCAAAACCTGGCCGCAGTTGTTTTACCCCGTCTCCACTTCAGCGAATACTCGAGTGTCCCACAATAGAGTGAGTGGAGGAGGTGCCAGTGCTTATGCCTTGCTCGCCAGGGAGTTGGTGCTCCGAGGGTGCTCTCATGCTAAAGTCGTTCTATGGCATCGGAGACGGGTGAATATATCTCCAACACATAATCGCTCGTCCCCAACCGACCGCAATCATCTGCAACAATGAACAAAACCAGCAAATGGACGACATATCCTCTCAAGACATCGTGGTCCTTTCGGTTGTCGCAGAAGCTGTCGGTAAGCCTGGCGCACAGCTCCATCACCCTTTTTCTTTTGGCTGTTTGGCTGTAGTTCCCCGTCGCCACGGCCGTGGTGGTCACGAGCCCAGCTAGTCCCTCGCCGTGACCTACATCACCACGACCAGGGTGATGACGTGTCAGGTCGTCATTGGGTGCGAACGAAGAGCCAGCCACGGTAGGTGGTAGGAACCGCACCAAGTGGGGCAGCTTGGTGCAGTGTCGCGCGATGTGGTCGTAGACGGACTGCGGCACGAGGGGCAGGTCGACCAGGCGCAGCTCGGTCGCCATAGGGCACTCGAGCGGGTCCACGCTGCGCAGCTGCGGCGCGGCTTCGATGCAGAGGGAGTGCAGGCGCGGCGCCACGACGGCCACGCTGGCCAGGTCGGGGTTGTGGGTGAGCGCGAGCCGCTCCAGGCGCGGGTTGTCGACCACCACCACCTCGGCGAGCGCGGTGCAGTGGTGCGCGCCCACCTCGTCACACGCCTGGCTGCCGGCGACCACCAGCTTCGTCACCCCGGGCACCTCCCACAGCAGCAGCGTCACCAGATTTACCATTCCTGGGCACACACGCGCGCGAATCATGAGGGGTGAAACGACACAACACGACACACACCGTGGCACACGCACACGCACGACCGCACACGCATGACCGCACACACACATAGTTGAAATACCTTGGAGGTTGAGCGTGCCGGAGAGGTGCGGCATGTTGGCCAGGTGGACGGTGGAGAGCGCGGCGTGCTGGACGTCGTTGAGTTGGGTCACGCCCTCGACGTCGAACAGGCTCAGGCCCACCAGCCGCGGGCAGCCCTCCAGCACCCGCCGCAGGCCTTCGGTCGTGGCCGCCGCGTGGGTCAGCGACAGCTGCTGCAGGCTGCGCGATGCAATCTGGCCCACCGGGCGCAACCGCAGTTCGTCATCGATCGACGCCACAAAGTCGAGCGACAGATCGTGCAGCCGGCCCAGGCCCCGAATAGAGCGCTGGAGCGCGTCGGCGTCTTCGGTGACTTCGGCGTCGGCGTCGGCATCGTCGTCGTCGTCGTCGGCGTCTTCGGCGTCGTTGTTGCGCGGTACGTCGACCCGCAGGGTCTGCAGCAGCGGCGCGGCGGCCACGAGTCCCGCCAGCGTCAATCCGGGGCCGAGCCGCAGGTGGTCGAGGTGGAGCGCCAGCCGCTTGAGCCGCGGGCACTCGAGCCGGACCAGTTGGGCCGGCTCGCCCTCGTCCGATGCGCGCCAGTCGAGCCGGGTCAGCTTTGGGTGGCGCAAGTCGAGCCGCATCGCTACCGTCATCGGCGGCTCGAACGTGCACTGGCACCACTGCAGCGTCCGCAGCTTGCGCAGCCCCACCACCGTATCGCTCCACTTCCTCTCCACCCACCTCTCCGTGCTGGCGTCATCATCACCACCACCGCCACCATCGGCGCCGCCGTCGTTGTCGTTGTCGTTGTATTTGGGGTCGTGGTCGAGCGTGAAGGTGACGAGCTCGAGCACGAGCTTGCTGAGCCGCGGGAGCTGGGTCAGCGAGTCGAGCGCGGGAAAGGCCACCTGCGACGATGAGACCACCAGCTTGGCCAAGCCCGTGAAGGCCGGCGACACGACCGGCGACGGCGGCGGGCGGCAGAGGGGCAGGCGCGGCCCGTAAGCGGTGGCCTCGGCGGCGGCAAAGTCAAAGTCGACGCCGCTGAGCTCGAGGGCGAGGAGGTGGTCGAGTGCGCCGAGCGCGAGCGCGAGCTCGTGCGCCGGGATGAAGCCGCCCTGGTAGCCCGTGTCGATGGCGAAGCTGGTGAGCGACGGGCACGACGACGCGATGAACGCGGCCAGGTGGTCCACCGACGGCACGTCCGACCGCGTGTCGTTGTACTCCATCCGCAGCTTCTCCAGGCGCCTCAACTGCGGAAAGCGCAGCGGCCTCTTCCCCTTCTTCTCCTCCTCCTTCTTCTTCCTCTTGCCCTCGGCCTTCTCGCCGCGCGGGGGCGTGAGTGTGTCGACAACGACGGCATTGTCGACATTGTCATTGTCGACGCTGGCATTGTCGGCGAGCGCGATGTGCGGCAGGAGCTCGCCGCCGAGGAGGCAGTGGGGCAGTCGCGTGAGCAGCGGGCAGGTGGTCAGGCAGCGGGCCAGGGTCTCGATCCACTGGCTCCACCTCCGATCCTCCTCGTTCGCCCCCTCCACCGCCGTCGCCTCGTCCATCATCGGCCTGAAGATGTAGCTGGGCGGAATGTGGAACTTGACGAACTTCTCGATCCCTCGCCTTTCTCTACATATTTTACCTCCTATGAGCGTGTGCGGTACGTGTGTGCGGTGGTGGTGCGTGAGTGACGTACGCAAGGAAGCGGTCAACGCCCTGCGGGGTGATGTTGGTCTCTCGGAGCGAAAGGGAGGTCAGGTTCGGGAGTGCCTGGTGGCGATCCTCTTCAGCGGGACCCTCGGCCCAAGCCAACAGGGGGTCCAGGAGCGCATCCGAGAGCGCAATAAACGATACGTCCAGCGCCTGCCGTGCGTGTGTGTGTGTGAGCAACGAAGCAAGCGCTTTAGATTGAGAGGACCTAACCTCGAGCCCGGCACACGCGTGTGCAAGCACTTCGGTGCACTTGTCGTCGAGTCGCCAGCACTTGTGAGCGACCAGCGATCTTGACACCACATAAGGTTAACCTTTGATGAGACTGAATAGCAACAAAAGGCGAGCGAACCGCAGATGTGTGAAGGGGCGCAGCTGCGCCAGCCCTGCGTTGGTGATGCCGCAGAGGCTGAGGTCCAGCTGCTCGAGCGTGCCCACGGCTTGACTCTGCGCCAGCTGTTCGAGAAACGAGTCGTCCACCCTGCGTTCCTCCCCTAGGGAGTGAGTACACGGCGCGATCGTACGCCCGCGGCAATGTGGTGCACCACATTGGGGCGCCAATGGGGGGGCGGGTACCGCGTAGCGGTCGCGTTGAGCGAGCGAAGGCTCCCGCACAGCGCTGCGGCTCCGGTCAGTGAGTCGCGGGACAAAAACGGGAGTTTCCTGATCACCACACCGTTAGCTTGTCGTTGGTCCTGTCGTGTCGTGTGGTTGGTCGTGTCGTGTGTTGTGCGAGAAACACGTACTGGAGGGGGAGGCAGGTGATGCCGGGCAGTGAGGCGAAGAGGTCCAGCGTGTCGTCGTCCACCAGCTCCGTGCGGAGCATGGCCTGCGCGACCCTGTCGCCCACTGCCGCTACCTCGGCCGACACTGTCAGCGCCGCCCTTCGCCTACGGTGGTGTGGCGCCACGCCAGCGGCCTCCTCCCTAAGGCAGAGCAAAGATTACCATTAATGCTATGAACAAATAAAGATGGATTTGTTTGCAGATCGTCGCACGTGGCCATGGCGAGGAACCGCTTGACCAAAGCCGCCACACACTGCTCCCAGAGCGGCGGCGCTTCCGTCATCTTGTGCTACTTGCTTGATGCGTTCTTTTTTTTGCTTTTCTTTTGCTTTTCTTGTTCGTCGCCGCGAAAAAAAGAAGAAAGAAATTGTGTTTGTACAGAGGGCAAGCAAAAAGTAACAAAGTCGTGGGGCTGTCTCAGTCGAGGGAGATGAGGGGCACGCCGAGGTTGGCATAGCTCTGGAAGAGGTTCTGCACGAACATCACCTCGAACGTCGAAAGATAAAACATGATCGCCTGATCGCCACACCTGCTGGAGGACATACCACACGACGCACACACTACGCAGTTGGTGCCGTGCAGAGAGGGTGGAGGTGGAGAGGGCAGGCCAGCCGCATAAGTACCGAAGGAGACTGGGGGCAAACACGATGGCGAGGTTGTGCGCGTTCATCATGGTCTTGATGACCTGCCTGGGCTGCGTGATTCGCCGCACAAACTCGCAGAGGCACCACACCACGCACTTGTTGATCTGCACAACCACACACGCACACGCACGCGTGCGGTGAGTGCGGTGAAAGTGGTGCGTTTGGGTGTCGTGTCGCGATACCTCGGGTATGCGGTCGATGATGAGCAGGGATTGGTCGGGCCTGTTGGCATTCTTGACACAGTCGTTATAGAATTCCTCGGGGATGACAGGCTCGGGCAGCTGCGACAGCCACGCCTCCATGCACGACGCGATCGCATAGCAATCAAACGCGCACACATCGTAGTCCCTAGGGGTAGTGTCGTGTGTGTGCGTGTCGTGTGTGTGTCGTGTGTGTGTGTGTGTGTGTGTCGTGTCGTGTCGTGTCATGTGTGTTAGTGTCCATCGCACAACATGCAAAAGGAAAGAAAAACAAAACAATACCTGAGCTCGAGCTGTTCCTGGAGCCGTCGGACCTCAACGCTGCTGCCCGACACTCGGAAAAGGCCCTCCATGTTGCCTGCAGCTGTGCGCAGCCGCGATCCCACCACGGTCAGCCACACACTGTTCATGGTATTCGCGTAGGAGGAGGAGGAGGGGATAGGCGTACCACCGCTTCGCTGAAGGAGCGCACGGCAGAGGACGTACAGAACGCGAGGCACCGCCAGCGTTGGAATTCCAAGCATCTGAAGTGTACGACACACACGACGTTACGTTTGCACTGATGGCAGCGGTGGTGCTGGCAATGTTGTTGAGAGTGTTCACCTTTTCCTCGAGGCGCTGGTTCTCGATGAGTCGGGCCAGCGCGTTGCCGAACAGCGGCTGGCCCATGGCCTGCACCGCCACGCTGTGCCGGATCTCGCCCTCCGTCTGCCTGCTATGCTGCATCGCCACCGGCATTGCCGCGGGCCTCCTCTCCTGCTCCTCCTGCTCTTTCTCCTTACCCTTGTCTTCCGCTACTCGCCGCTCCTCCGCTTCTTCTGCTTCTTCCTCCTCGCCTTCATAGAGGCGATGCTGCTCCACTTCCTTTCCCTTGCCGCGCTCCCACTCCTCGAGCTCGTCTTCGTCATCTTCGTCTTCGTCCTCCTCGATCACCTGCTCCTCCTCGATCTCGTCATCCTCGTCGACCTGGCGGCGATCGCCGCTCCCCTCGACCGTCGCGTGGTTGTCGTTGATGTCGCCGTCGTGGTCGGTGATGGTGACGGCGGACGAGCCTGTCTGATGACTGTTGGCCAGCAGGGCGTGAGTGGGCAGCCGAGCGCTCGCGCTCGACGTCGCCGTTCCGTTCTCGTCGTTCTCAGCTGTCGCCCCCGGCACGCCTGCGGAGGCCTTCCATGCTCCCTGCAGCTGCGGCGACTGCGGCTGCGGCTTCGACTGCGGCTGCGGCTGCACGTCCTTGGGCTTCTTCGACCCTCCGTGGGACCGCTTGCGCCAGAACGAAACGAGCCTGCCGCCGCCGCTAGTGGTCTCCTCGGGAGCTGCTCCGTCGGCCGGGACGCTGTAGTCGGGCGTGGTACTCGATTCTTTCTTGCGCATCGCGCGCAGCGACACCGACTTGAAGGCCCGACGACGCTGCTGGCGTGGCGACACGGCGCTCTCCTCTCCCTCTTCTTCCTCGCCGTCGTCTTCATTCTTGTCCTTGGTGTCAACGTCGTCGTCTTCGTTCTTCTTCTTCGTGTGGTCCTTCTTCCGCATGAGCTTTCCGAAGAAATGGCTGTGCTTCTTCGCGCCGCCGCCGCCGCCACTGCTGCTGCCGACCTTGCCGGTCGAGGCCTCATCGAGTCGCTCGGCCGCCACCTCTTGGCTGCTGCTGTCGCCATCGTCGTCGGGCTGCTGGTGGTGTAGATCCTTGTCCTTGTTGCGCTTCTTCTTCTGGAGGCGGAGCTGCCGCTTGAGGTCCTTGACCTCGCGCATCCACACCCGGGCGCGCTTCTTCTCCTCCTTCTTGGCTCGCTTCTCGAGCTTCTTCATCTCGCGCCGCTGCAGCTTGGCCCGCTTCTTCATCAGCTGCTTCCGGCTCCGCCGCTCCTCGGCCGACTCCCGCCGGCTCGCCTTAGGGTGCCGCTGCTTGACGCTGCCGCGGCCGGCCAGCTCGGCCAATGTCGATAGATTCTGCTGCGGACTGTCGACAGAGTCGTTGCTGTCGACGTCGCCGTCGTCGACATTGTTGTCGCGCCAGATCACGTTGCGCCGCTGCCGCGGGGAGGCCATGGGGCGGGTCATTTCTTCGCTCTTGGAGACGCGCACGCGAGGCACGCTCCCGGTCGGGCTCGCACTCGAGTCCATACCGTCGCTGCCGTCCGTGTCGTGCAGGATGTCCATGATCTCGTCGGTCAGGCAGCGCTTCATGAGCTTCCGCCGCTGGACGGCCTCGCTCGACGCGGTCATCATCTTCTTCACCGTCGCGGGGGTGGCGGCGAGACCCTCAGCGCTCTCGTCGGCGGCGAGTTGATCGGCGACGGCGACTATGGCGTCGACGGCGTCACTCAGCTCTTTTTTCGCCTGCTGCTCCTCCTTCAGCTGATCTGCGTCGTCGTCGCCCTCGTCGTCGTCGGTGTTGGTCGACGCCAGCAGATCAACGCGCCCGCGGCGATCGAAGGTGGCCACCGATGCCACGCGGTCCATCCGCTCTCGACGGAGGACCGCGGCGTTGCGCATTGAGCCGACCGATTGGGCGCCATGGCCGCCGCCGCCGACCACGGCAAAGAGCGACGGCCGCTTGAAGTGGCGCATGGAGACAGCGCGTCGATCCGAGTCGTCGCCGGTGTAGTGAGTGGCCGCCAGGTGCTCGAGGTACCGCTGCTTGGTCGAGAACCGGCGCGCTCTTCTGAACCCGACGCGACCGTCGTGCACCTCCTTCGCCTCAGCCTCGGCCTGCCTGTTGCGCTGCTGGTGTGGACGCTTTCTTTTCTGATGCTGGTCGTATTCATGTTGTTGCTGATGGTGATGATTGAGCTTCGCGCCGAGCTTCTTCGCCTTGCGGAGCTCCTCTTCGTGGTCGTAGTGGAAGCGGGAGTGGTCCAGGATGTGACCGGACGCGCCGTGGCCGTGGCTGTAGCGCGATGTGGCATGACCCGTGCCGACGTAGGCGAACGGCTTCTTGTTGTGCCCAGCACCAGCACCAGAGGCGGTGTTGTCGATGCTATTGCGGATGAAGCCGAGGAGGTTGCCCTCAAGCTGCTCCCTGGCCATGCGCGTGAGCACGTCGACGACGAGGCTCAGCCGTCGGTCGCCTCGCCGCTCCTCGGCCTCCATGTCGTTGATGATGGCCCGCGAGCGCTGGGGCGGCCCGCCGCCGACGCAGTAGCTGCGGCGCCGCATGTCGTCCTCGATGTTGTCGTTGACCTGCAGGAGCAGCTTGAGGGCTCGGCGGGCCTTGGCCTCCTTGGTCAGGTGCTCCTCCTCACGGTCGCGCCACATGCGCACCACCTCGAACAGGTCGGCCCGCTCCCGCTCGAGCTGCTCGCGCTCCCTGACGATCTGCATCCACTCCGAGCCTTCGTCGTCCTCCCGTTCGTGGTCGTCACCGTCGTCGGTCTCACCCAGGGCGAACTCGGCGTAGTCATGGCCCTCGTCCGGGTGGTGGCGGACCAGCCACACGCGGTTGTCGCTGCTGGCGGGGCGCTGGTGGGCGTGCAGCCCGGGCGCCCGGGTGGCGCTGGTCGATCGGCGGACGTGGTGGACAGATGTGGCCGACGGCAGGCCATCACCGACGTCGATGCGGAAGGTCTGCGGCTGCGGATGGCTGAGGCGCATGCGCAAGTCGGCCTCGCCCTTGTGTTCCCGCTCCCAGTCCAGGGCCTCCTGCGGCGGTCCGCCGCCGTGGCCGATGTCGACGTCAAGATCAGGAAGCGACGGCAGGAACACTGCGTTCTCCTCGGGTTGCCGCTGCTGTTCTCGGTCGTCGGCGGCGTCGGCAAGGGCAGAGCGCTGAGTGCGCAGGTAGGCAAGGAGGGCGACGGAAGGGCACGATGTGCTGCGGCGGAACTGCTTGGCGTTGCGTCGACGGGTCGAGCGCTTCCAGCCGCCGTCCTGCTGGTGCGTGGCCTCGGCAGCCTCGAGGATCGCTGCCGTGGTAGCTGCGGCCGATGACGTTGTCAACGAGCTCCTCTCGGCCGATGTAGCACTCATGAGCTCTAACCAGACCGGGTGGATCGATAGAGAACGATGGTGGTTTGTGGCGCCTTGTCTTGGAGGCCTGAAAGCAAATTGTATTCGATGATGCGCTCGAGGGCCAAGACGTCTGTTGGCCTGCAGGAAGACAAAAGAGACACCATCACGCAGTGCTCTTGATTTTGAGGGCGTCAGAAGCAACCAAGCAACTCTAACAGGTTCGTGATCCCGAAGCTTACCTCAAGGCCTTCGCTGTTGTGAACGCCCGGTAGAACTAACAGGAAGCAGGGATCGCCTGAAGTGGGGACCTGACCGGCAGGTGGCAATCATGACTTGCGGTTCTTGAAGGGCTGTGCGTGGTGTCACCGCCTTCGTTCGGCAATCCACGCGCACTCTCGCCAGCTCTGCTTATGCCAAGGATCGAATCCAGTCCTGGCACTTGAGGCGTTCAAGTCTTACCCTTGTTTCTTTTGTAGATCTTGTAGAATGGATGTGAATTCAATAAATCTAATCATCATCACTGTGCCTGGGTGCCGGCACTTACGCATTGCCACAGAGAGTGCGCCATCTCTCTATGGCAATCTGTGGCATCTCTCTATGGCCTCGCACGCAGTCCTGGACCGCCCAGCTGGGTTGGTGGCCTACTTTTCTTGTCGGCGCTACGCAATGTTGGCGCGATTACTTGGTTCCGGCACTCTAGAATTAACGCTTTTGAACTGGCTGCGAAGTGATTACACCGGATGAAGAGGTTCCTCGCTGTCGCTTGTACTCTGCTCCTCGCCCTTGCGGTACCTTCACGCCCTTGATAAACTCGTTCGGCAGCTTACGATCAACTCTTCATTTATCCCTCATTTTCCATTTCATCTCCCTCCCTTGCCCAGGTTGTCGGTGGCCAACAGTTGCCCATACCCAAGACGGCACCGGGCATGCACCTGGGCAACCCCTCGGCGCCCATCCACATCACCGAGTTTGCCGACTTCCAGTGCCCCTACTGCGCTGGTGCTTGCCTCCATCTTCGGATAATCCAAACCCCAAGGGCGAGACTTACAACCCGCTCGTGGTGCTGTCTATAGACTCGTACCCTGTCGTGGAGCAGGTGCTGAAGCTCTACGGTCCGGATAAGATCTATTACACGCTCCACGTCTTCCCCCTGTGGCTCCATCGCCAGGCCTTCATCGTCGCTGAGGCCGCCGGCGTGGTCGCCCTCAATGCCCCTGACCGTGCGGTTCCTTCTCATACCTGCTTCCTGACAACGCGCACTCACATCTATACCACCTCCTTCTTGTGTCGTCATCATCGCTCGCAGGCTACTGGGAGGCTGCCAGCTTCTTGTTCGCTAACCAGGCCCAGTTCTACAACAGCGCCTTCCAGAACAAGACCGCTGCTGATTTGTACGCACCCCACCACACCACCACATAATGTTGTATCCTCCTCACCCAGCCGCACATCAGGTACTCCCTGCTGGCCGGCTGGATGCCCAAGTTTGGCATCAGCCCCTCGACCTTCTACGCACAAGTTGACAGGTACCCTTGTTTGCATTCATAAGCGCAGCCAGTGCTTATCAGTAAGCTCACCTTCCTCCTTCTGGGTGTGGTGCAGTGACGCCGTGTATGCACATGTGGATGCCGATATCCACACGGGGATCATTCGTCAGGTCTATGAGACGCCCACCTTCCTCGTCAATGGCTTCAAGGCTCTGCAGATCCCCGACAATGCCACCGTCGCCCAGTGGACCACCTTCATCGACTCCCTCCTGGCCCAGCAGCTTTGAAAGGAAAGGGAACAAAGGAAACAGAAAAATAAAATCTGGTAGGAAACAGAAAAAGAAAAAAGCTTGTACAAACGATTGGCGCTCAAATCGAAGATGTCGCTCAATGTGGTGAAGAAGGGCGTCCTCGGGAAGGACAAGTTCTTCTATCAGGCCATCGAGCTCCTGCTGCAGCCTGAAGATAGGGATGCAGGCGACGAGAGCGAGGCCAAGCTACGCGAGATGCTCAAGGAGAATCTTCAAGCGCAGCACAAGCACAAGGCATCTGCCGGCCCGGGTCGGCCAGCTACTGCTGCCACTTCCCGTCCAGGTACTGACACTTTGCACGAAATCCATGACCCCCCCCCCGTTTTGTTGCATCACAATCAAATGCTAAAAGGCCGGCACACAATCAGGCCAGGAGAAGCCATCATTCATGCGTTCGTTCTCGCGAGAGGAACGCGGGCAGGCAAAGCAGTCTCATCTGCTGCAGGCCAAGCTCAAGCCGCAGGCCACTTTGTGGACGCCCTCCACCAGCCTTGCCTCACCCGCCTGGATGAAAACCGTCAAGCGAGGTTCGTGGCAACTGGCGGTGTAGGCCATGCACTATAGTCCCCGCCTAACGTGGCTCGCTTCGCTTCCCAGAGGGCGGCGGCGGGCTTGTGAAGCACGAAGCAGAGCAAATTGAAGAGGAGGTGGTCGAGAGTCGGGACAGCCCTGAGGAAGACGATAGGGTGCGCACCAGGGCATCTCTGCAATCGCTTTCCTGCTGCGCTATGAGCGTCCTGTACTGATCCCCCCTCTTCTTGCACAGGCGAAGCGAAAGTATGCAGACTATCAGCAACAGCAACAAGCACAGTACGGAGCAGAGGAAGGGCAGGCGGCGGGCAACTCGTTCCCGCCGGGCAGTCCTGCCTTCTCCTCACCGGGCAACGATCCCGCTGGCTCGTCCCCTCCGAGCTCGCCGCCCACCGCATCGATGCCGCCCAACAAGAAGGCGATGGTACGTTTTACTCACTCTTCGCACCAAGCTCAAGTCGTCCACTTACCTTGCGTTGATGCTCATCAGCTGGGCAAGAGCGCTGAGGGTATGGTGCACGCCCTGCACAACCGAGACCTGAAGATCAAGAAGAAGCTCAAGGAGGTCAAGAAGGCCAGGGAGGCCCGCAGCGTCCGGCCCACCTTCAACAAGTGAAGCCGCCGCCGCAGCGGAGGAGGGCACCACTCACCCATATACTACCGACCCCATCGCGCTTCCCCACATGTACATATTGGGCAAGGTATCACCCATCGATCAATGAAGCTCTTCACCTCTCCACTCGTGTCGTGGTCTCGTTTTGGCGCGAAAACATTTGGCGCGAAAGTCGCGGCCAGGAGGAAACGCAGGCAAAACAGCCGTCGGCCACGTCCGCGTCGAAGTCGAACAGTGACGCAGCATTCGAATAAGAAGAAGGCACACGAGGCGGTTGAAGATGCAGCAACGTGAAGAACAACAAGACGAGAGACGAATGATGCTCGAGCAATGTGACGAGTTGGAACGGGTACGCACTTCACCCGAGCTTTTCTGACCCGATTACAGCTTTCTTCACACCGCTACTCGATGGTGTAAAGATACTGCAAGAACGTGTCGAACGTGCGCGTGAGCTGCAAAGGCAAGTTAGAGGTAGGACCCGCCTGGCCTGCATACTCATACTTGGACCAACAGTGCCTGCCTCTAGACCTGAGTGCCGATGTGGCTGCCAAGCGCGAACGAATTGAGATGGTGGAGGAGGGTACGTGCTCTTGTCTTCTGTGGCTCTACGCGAAGGTTTCTGTCCTGTAATGTACGTTCTACTCGACAGAGAACGTGAAGCTGCGCCTCTTCATGCAGCAACAACAGGAGGCGATCACGTCCAACTTTCGCTATGCTCCCGCGTTTGATGTTTTGCAGCAGCAGATGAACGAGCAACGCTCTCAAGCACAAGAAACAATGAAGGTAGGGCTTTTCTTTACGAATTCGGATGCAGACACTAAGTCTTGCAAGCACGCTTTAGAGCTTTGAGGAGATGAAGAGCCGGCTGGAGACTGCCCTCAAGGTCTGTCAGGATGATCTTCGCGACACGCAAGCGCGCGCTCAGACGCAGGCGGCTGAGCTACAGAAGAAGCTCGACGCAACCCAGCAAGAGCAGGCTACCTCGCTTCAGTTGAAAGACTATCACATCGATTCGCTTCTGCGGGAGATACAACAAACGAAGAAGGAGCACGAAGGCTTCAAGAGCAAAGGTACTATTCCTCCGTAAGCGTGCCTCGACAGGTCTGACTGTCTTCTTCAATTAGTGAATGCACGACTCTACGCTCAGGAGCAGCAGGTAGAAGAGAAGACCAGAGAACTGCAGCAACAACGGAGGGACCACGCCGCTACCATCGTCAGCTACGACCAGAGGCTTCAGAAAGCTAGAATGCAGGTTGGTCCCCCAACTCACCTCATCTGCCCAGCATCAAGCCTAAGCCCTCATGTCCAATCGTGCAGTACGAAGAGCACTTATTGCAGGTGACGGCTAAAGCCGGCAGAGACGACGCACCACAGGAGGAGTACTGGAGGAGGAAGATGGCCACGCAGAAGGTATGTCCCTCCAAAACGTTCACTGTCGGAGTTCTTGCCCCATGGAAATCGGCAACTGAATGTTTGACGGCTCTGCAAGCGTGAGTACGAGTCGCAGATCGCGGACCTCAAGAAAAAGCTCGACGAATTGCAGATTGCGGTAGTGTCGCTCCGCCACTCATCGAGCGCGGGGAACCAACCTCGTAACGGGCGTCAATCGAAAGTGGCCACCACGCTCGCCCTCACCAGCACCAACAACCCGCTGTAGGTTGATACCAATCGCGACCATGCACGTCCTTCCGCGACGTGGCTACCGGCGAGAGGGACAGCACGGATGAAATTTGCAACGAGAAAAAGGGAAAGCAAACAGTAAAAGACTAATACTTGGGATGAGCACAACTCGATCAACCGGACCACCAGCCACGGCACCCAATCTTTCTCTGATCTATGTAATCTCGTTTCTTGATCTGTTTGCTGTGTCTTTGATTATCCCCATCTTCACCACCATCTACAAATCTCTCAATCTCGATCCGATTACGTTCGGTTTGGTCTCATCGGTCTATGGCCTCGCCCAATTCCTGTGCAACCCCATCATCGGCCGACTGAGTGATCGCTACGGCCGCAAATCTCTCCTGCTGCTCTCCTTCCTCGGCTCTGCAGTCGGTACGTGTTCCTTCCCTTTCCCTTTCATCTTTGTCGCCTCTTGCCTTGCCTGCTCATCTCCTCACGCGCAGGGTATCTGCTGTTGGGCGCGGCCACGACGGTGTGGATGCTCTTCCTGAGCCGCGTCGTGGTCGGCGTCGTCAAGCAGACTCTCACCATCGCCCAGGCCTGGATCACCGACCACTGCCCACACCTCGATGAGCGAATGCGGGTACCCACACTCCTCTTCGCGTCGCGTCCCTGGACGAAGGCTCTGGCTGCTGACCTATTGTGTGGCCTTCAGGCGCTGGGACGCCTGCGCACGGCCATGTCGCTGGGCTTCATTGTGGGACCGGCCGCTGGCGGCCTCCTCTCGGCGCGTGTGGGCCAGATGGCGCCCGCGCTGGTGGCCGCTTTGCTCTACCTCGTTGACTTCCTCATCGTCTTCTTCTTCGTCGACGAGCAGCGACAGCAGCATCACCATCCGCCATCGCCACCTCCACCACCACACGACGAAAAGAGCGAGCGCGCCGTCGAGGAGAGCAACGACGACGAGCTCACCACGACTGATGAAGGCGGTCAAGAAGAGAAGGAAGTTTCGGCCACGATCGCGAAGAAGGACACCAAGGCCACCACCGGCGTGCTGCGTCAGCTGAAGCTCGTCTGGGAAGTGTTCACCAGACCCAAGGTGGGCCGTCTGCTGCTGATCAAGTTCATGATTCACCTGGCCATGGCCATGGGCCGAGCCAACTTCGGACTCTTTGTGCTCGAGCGATTCGGCCTCGGTCCTGAGGTATCGACCCACACGCACGACACACAACACTACACACGGCGCACGCGACACACCACACGAAGACATGCGACACGACACACACTCACTCCTTGTGCGCGCAGGGTTCGTCCTATATGACGTCGGTGATCGGTGTGACGGGCGTGGTGACGGGTCTCGTCCACGCGCCGCTCACCCGCACCTTCCCGCACCACGCCCTCCTCGTTGCCGCCGGCCTGCTGCTCAGCCTCTATAACGGCGTCACGGCCTTCACCACGTCGCTCGCCCTCTTCGTCGCGCTCCAGCCCGTCGCCTCGCTGAGCCACCTCGTCCTGTCCACGTCGACGCTGGCCTCGTTCTCGCATGCCTTCGACCAGCGGGAGATCGGGCTGGCCATGGGCGTGGCCGGCAGCGTCAACAGCATCGGCGACATCGTGGCGCCCCTGCTCGCCGGCCTGCTCTTCAACTTCGTGGGCCTCGGCGGACCCCGGGTCATCTCGTCCCTGCTCATCTTCATCGCCTTCTCCCTCTTCGTCGTCTTGGGCACCACCACCACCGCCGCCAACAAATCCTCCTCCTCAGTCGCGACTTCATCAACGTTGCCATCCTCTCCCACATCGCTGACCCCAGACCACAACGACATCAAAAAAGAGTGAGCGTGGCCTCTGTTCCCTCCTTCATATTGCTTGGGTTCTGACTTGTCGCCTGTCCCTGGCTCCACCCCACGTGAGGCTCTGACCGCGCGTGAGAAGAAAATAGCGCGGGTAGTTTTTCCTTGGAAGCTTGATTTCCCGTCATGGGATTGGACAAACTCACCTCCTGGGCGCTCGATTGTGATTGGTTTGGGAAACGCCGCTTTCATGGGATTGGTTGTTGGCGGGGGCACCAAATAACAGGGGAGAGGCGCCTGGTCGAATCCGCCGACCGTACCGGCCTGGTCGGCGATGCCAATCCCCTCCTTAACGCCGAATGCTCCCTACAAATGCGTGCACGCTTCCCAAACCAACAAACCAACAAACCAACAAACCAACAACCACCAACAACCAACCAAGCATGTCTTCCACTGTAACTTCTGCTGGCCGACTCGAGGGCAAGGTGGCCATCGTCACCGGCAGCTCCCGAGGCATCGGTGCCGCCATCGCCAAGAAGCTCGCCGCCGACGGCGCCAAAGTAGCTGTCAACTACGTCCAGGTCCGCCCTTTCCCCCTGGCCCTGCTCGCAGGAGTAGAGTCTAACGTTGCTATGACAGGATTCTGAGGCGGCCAAGGCCGTGGTGGCCCACATCGAGAAGGCCGGAGGCTCGGCCTTTGCCTTCAGGGCCAATGTCGCGGTGCAGGCTGAGGTCGAGTCCCTGGTGGCCGCCACCATTGACAAGTGGGGCCGCCTCGACGTGTTCGTCAACAACTCGGCCCAGGCCGGCCAACTTGCTCCGATCGAGCGCGAGACCGAGGCCCAGGTGGACCTCCTCACCGCCGTCAACTTCAAGGGCACCCTGTGGGGCATCCAGGCCGCCGCCAAGGTGCTCCAGGCCGGCGGCTCCATCATCAACGTGTCGAGCCGAGCCGCCACCCTGGCCATCCCGGGCTTCGGGGCCTACGCGGCGCTCAAGTCGGCTGTCGACACGCTGACCCGCACGGCGGCGTCTGAGCTCGGCCCGCGCGGCATCAGGGTCAACGCCGTGGCGCCGGGCCTGGTCGAAACCGACATGTCGGCGGCCGCGACGACAGAGGAGCTGCGGGCGGGGCTGAAGCAGCAGACGCCGCTCGAGCACCGCACGGGCCGGCCGGAGGAGATCGCCGACGTGGTGGCGTTCCTGGCCAGCGACGAGGCCAGCTGGGTCACGTCCCAGGTCATCACCTTGGCCGGCGGCCTCTAAAAACGTGTTTTGTTTTGTTTTCTTTTCATTTCGTTTCAGAAACAACACGTTGCCTACCCCCTTACCTTTCTTTAGAATCGCCTCTTCTTGAGCGGCGCGCCGCCGGCAAAGTCGTGGTCGCCGAAGACCTCGCCGAACCGATCGTTCTGGTGCCGTCGCTCCTCGTCCATGCGCCTGTCCTCCTGCACCTCATCCGACCTGCATATATAAAAGTAAGAAATTTATATAAATATTCCTTTTTTTGAAGAAATAAATAAAAATATAACTTCATAAAATATCAACAAATTAAAAGCAATAATAAAATAAATTTAAAATAATAAGTAGACTCTAATCAAACCTTCGCGCGCGTCGATAGCCGGTGTTGAGCTTGGTGGGGAAGGTGGGCATCATGTCCGGCGATTTGGGCATGGGCGACTCCGTGAAGTAGGGGTGCTGCAGGGCCTGGTAGGCCGTTATCCGCTTGTTCGGGTCATACGTGAGGAATTTCTTGATCAGGTCCTGATGAAGGCCAACGCCACACGACACACAGATGACGAGGAGGAGCTTGTGGTGGCAATCATCGATCGGCAGCTTGGGTCTTGCCGTGTTTGGGGTGTTACGGTACCTGGCCAGCCGGTGAGAGGAACTTGAACTTGTTGCTGATCATGTGGTAGTTCTGCTGGGGCAGGCCGGCGAAGATCTTGGCGTTCGGCAGCTCGTAGTACCCTGGCCTGGTTCACCACAGCATTAATTTATTATTATTTACTATCTATTATTATTTATTATTTATTATTTATTTATTGTAGGGTGGGCAGTGGTACCATATTTTGTCGTTGGGGGTGCCCAGGAGACGGCACATGAGCTGCAGCTGCTCGATCTCGGTTTTGCCGGGCATCACGGGCGTGTTCATGAGCAGCTCCCCGAAGATGCACCCGACGGCCCACATGTCCACTACACGGGCGCACACAGGCACGGGGTACCAGGTCAGGGGGACCATCGCACACGTGTGCGACCGCACACACACCACACGCACCACACGCACACAGAACAGCTCGAGAGTACCTGCCACGGTGTAGTCTTTACAGCCCATCAGGAGTTCGGGGGCTCGATACCAGAGAGTCACCACTGCAGTGCAGTGCGCTACGTTTAGACGCTCACCGCACGCGTGTGTGTGTCGTGTCGTGTCGTTGGTCGTGTCGTGTACCTTTGGGGGTCATGGCCTTGTTGGGTTCGCCAAAGATGCGCGCCAGGCCAAAGTCGCACAGCTTGAGCTCGCCCTTGTTGCTGAACAGCAGATTGGACAGCTTGAGGTCTCGGTGGATGTAGTAGTTTCTGTGTAGGTAGTGGACCGCGCGGAGGAGCTGCATCATGAGGCACTTGACCTCGGCCTCGGTGAACGGCTTCTTCATGTTGTCGATCAGACCCGCCAGGTCGTGCTCCACGTACTCAAACGCCAAATACATTCTGCTCACCGCACACACCACCGCACACACGCCGCACACACCACCGCACGCGCGTGTGAGACGACACACGAGGTTGGCGTTGAGGGAGCCCGGGCGCGCGCAGAGCAGAGCGGGAGCGGGAGCAGGAGCGGGGTCCAGGGACGTACGCGTCGAGCTGGCGGCCGACGGTGACGCCGAGCAGCCGCACGATATTGGGGTGGTCCACCTCCTTGAGGATCTTGACCTCGCGCAGGCACGTGATGGGGATGCCGTCCTTCTCCTTCTCCATCCGCACCTTCTTCAGGGCCACGATCCTGTTGCTCCGCATGTCCCGCGCCCGATCTGCACCGCACACACCGTCAGCACACGCACACACACGCACGCGCACCACCGCACACACCGCACACGCACGCACACGCGAGTGTGGGACGTACAGACGACGCCGTAGGTGCCCTCGCCGACTTGCTCGAGGGTCTCGTACTGCTGGATGCGGCGACAGGTGCCCATGAGCAGCGACTCGTCGATGGAGCGCGATGCGCTGAAGCCCCCCAAGGGCGAAGAAAGCGACGAGGTAGCGGACGCGGGGGTAGATGGATGGGCCATTCGGCCGCCGCTGGTCGGGGTGGGCGTGTGTCGTGACGAGGTCTCTCTTCGCGGTTGGGGCGGGCGCGTGATTTGAATGTGCGAGGGTGGTCGGGCGATGGCTGAAGATGAAGAAGATGAAGATGAAGAAGATGAAGATGAAG
>CACVKS010000235.1:0-21795 GCA_902749335.1 Acanthamoeba triangularis
CCCCTCCCCCGCTTCGATCTTTCGTCTGTCCCGTTGTCCGCATTGATTAGTATTAGTATTTTCTTTTATTGTAATTATGGGTCTGTGCAGGCACGGGGAAGACGTCCTTGGTGCAGCGATATGTGAACGAGGCCTTTGACGACACTGTGACCACCACCGTGGGTGCCGGTTTCGCCAACAAGCGAATGTAGAGTGCGCCTCCACCACCCACGCCCTCTCTTGCGTTACTCACTCCCTTTTTTCTCTGTGTGTGCGTGTGCGTGTAGAGTGATGGACGACGTCAAGATAAAGCTTCAGATCTGGGACACTGCTGGGCAGGAGCGATTCAGGTGTTTTTTGTTTGTCCCACGTCCGCTGGTCGAACGCGTTGTGGCCAGCTCACGCTCACCGCTGTGGCCTCTTCGCTTTCACAGGAGCATGGCGCCAATGTATTATAGGGGAGCGGTGGCAGCGGTGCTGGTGTATGATATCACAAGCGTGACGTCGTTCCACGCGGTCAAAGGCTGGATTAAAGGTGAGGCCATGATAACTTCCCACCTTCCACGCAGTCGCGCTACCACCTGGTCATTGCCAACGTTACACGCGGGCCTCTGTTATTTATAACAGAGCTCAACGAGGCGGCCATGCAAGACGGCGACCTCAGGCGCATGGCGATCGGGATAGCCGGCAACAAGAAAGACCTGGAGGCCGACCGCGAAGTGTCCACCAAGGACGCCTCGGCCTACGCCGACAGCATCGGTGCTGATTTCCCTCCTTCACCGTGAATTGTTTCCTGCAGTGGTCCTCTCTCCGTGCTCACGCACTCTCTCCATCTCGCGATATGTTACCTTGGCTCCAGGCGCGTTCTACATCGAAACATCCGCCTTGGTCAACGAGGGTATGTGCACTCTCTTGTTGTTCGTGGTTGTCAGTCCGTCGGCTGTAGGTCCGAAGACGATTGCAGTGCCGCTCTCTAGCTTACCGTATATCATGCTTGTCGTGGTGCGTGAGCACATGCAGGTCTTGATGATCTGTTCATGGGGCTGTGTCGACGGATACTGGAGGACAAGGGCGGCAAGGGCAAGGGCGAAGGCGCGGGCGACAACAAGGGCGAGAGCCTCGACGCCAAGAGGAACCGGACGGCCTCGAAGACGGGACAGCAGAAGACCCCGCGGAAGGAGACCATCAAGCTGGAGGCGCCGCAAACAAACCCCGACAAGCATGGCCCACACGAGAAGACGAAGAGGAAGTGCATCCTCTTCTGATTGACAACAGAGCAAACGATCGCGCCAGGCCGGAGCACGGACATAAACGAAACCGACTCGCCACCTTCTTCCTCACCAGAGCCCATGCCACAGTCTTCCCACGCGATCCCACCGCATCGAACGTTCGTGGTATGTTTCTGAACCGGCGATAAACCTCTTCTTCCCTTTCCGCGAAGGGCGGCCGGAGGTACCGGGAGGGGCGAGGTCGCCTTGGTGCCGTCGAGCAAAGAACAAACCACACAGCCGACGGAGCGCACGGCAGGCAAGTCAGATTGATTAAAGATGATGAAGAGTCTGCTCAGCATCTTCCTGGTGCTGGGTGCCGTGTTGGTGGTAGCGACTGCCGCCCTCAATCAGGATGGCAAGGTGCGAATGAGGATTAGCAACGATGAGCTGCCCGAAGCGAACGAGTCCGATCTGGCCAAGCAAATTATGGCCATCATGAATACTTCTGTTGATCCTTGCACTGATTTCTATGAATATGCTTGCGGTGCGCTAGCCCTCCCTGCCCCTCGACAGCCGCTGCTCGCACCATTTCCTGCATTTAATGGACCAGCTCTGGCATTTTCATCGATAATTCAATCTATCTCACCTTGCTTCACACCAGGCACGTGGGTGAACACCTACCCCTTGCCTCCTGATGCCTCTCGCTTCGGCATGGCGTTCGATCAGATCGCGCAGGACAACCAGATGTACACGGACTCCCTCTTGCCCATATGGGTACCCACATGCCTTACACTGTCCTGCCAGGATCCTGAGGGGCATCCTGGAGGACCCCGCCGGCGAGTGGCCCATCATCGGCCCGTTCTACAACAGCTGCATGAACATGGACGCCAGGAACAGGCTCGGTGCCGAGCCGGCCCTGTCCATCCTCGAGCAAGTTCAGGTGTGTCTCACCTTCACTCACCCACCTGATCCCTGACAGTTAGCCAACCTGTGCACGCACTCACCTTACGTCATTCTCTGGTGCATGATGTGCCCTGGAAGGTCGATGATGTCGTCAGCTTCATGTCTGTTGTCGGCTACCTGCACAACATCGGCCTCAGCACTCTTTTCTCTGCTGGGTAAGAAGGACTCAATCGATTGCACGCGCCGCTTTCGTCGGTGTCCATATGACTAACTGGCTCTTCACACTTCAGTGTTGGAGTTGACGCCATGAACCCGACCAACAACATGTTCATCATGGGCCAGGGCGGTCTTTCTCTCGACGTGCCCAGCGATTACGATGGTGTGGGCTCTTCACTAGCCAAACCCTTACCCTATGGATCCATCTCACCTCTTCGTTTCTCTTTTTCGCGAACCCATAGACCAAAAGTTGGCCACCCAGTTCGCACAGTACGCCCAGCAGATCTTCACGCTCGCGGGAGAGGACAGCTTCACTGCCAAGGTAAGTGCCTTGCCTCCCACGATTCAGTTCTCCGCCTGTTCTGTGCACTCATTCCCTGTACCGCACACGATAGACCTCTGCCCATCAGGTGCTGGCCACCGAGCGCTCGCTGGCCAAGATCTCCCTTTCTCCCGCCGCCCTCAGGTAGGTCATCTCTATCAACATGTGGTGCGTACATTGTCGCGTCGTGACGTGTTTATTAATCAAGTGTGCAATGGCAGGGACCCCTATGCGACCTACAACAACCTGACCCTGGCCCAGCTCTACTCGCTTGCGCCCAACATCGGCCAGGAGGCGTGGGACGCCTATTTCACCAATGCCGGCCTTAAGATCGACGGTACAGAAACACCCCTTCACCGGCGGGTTTTGCTGAACGCTGCGAGAGGTTGACTCATTTCTTTTCTTCGTGTGCCTCAGCCTCTGACTTGACCTATGTGGTCGATGTGGAGACGCCGACCTTCTTCTCGAACCTGTCTCTTTTGGTACGTGGTTAAGATGCCGATTGATCAATACCAACTGCGCAGTTGCCTCATATTTCCTTTCCTTCGTGTTTGCAGTTGGACGGCAGCCAGGACTTCTCGGTCTGGGAGACCTACCTGCGTTGGGCCGTGCTCAACCAGTTGGCTCCTTCGCTCTCGCAGGACTTTGTTGACGCCAACTTCAACTTCTTCGGCATGATTTACTCTGGTATACCCACACTCCGCTGCTTGTCCCTGTTGGCCACCGAAGCTGACCAGCGCATATGGGTAATCACCGCAGGCAAGAAGCAGAACACGCCCCTCTGGAAGAGGTGCGTCCAGCAGACGGACTTGTCGCTCGGCGAGCTCCTGGGTCGGTACTATGTGCTCCAGGACTTCCCGGCCCTCTCCAAGCAGATGGCGAGCGACCTCGTGCAGCGCATCGAGGATGCTTTCCTCGCCAACCTGGCCAGTACGCTTCTCTCTCACACACATGGCTTCGATCGAAACGTATGCGCACCACTTACGCCGCACTGCGCTTTTTTTGACAGACGTTGATTGGATGGACGACGCTACGCGTAAGCTGGCTGCCCAGAAGCTCAGCATGGTCAAGAACCTGATCGGTATTCAACACCTCAACCACCTACGCCCTGATGCGCGCACCCTTTGCTCATGTGTTCTCGTGTGTGCTTCCTTCAGGATACCCCGAGCACTGGAAGGACTACTCTGGCCTCTCCATCTCTGCCGAGTACTTCGTCGACAACGTTGTGACGTGCAACCAGTTCTCCACTGCCGACCAGGCACGTGCACTCTGATCCAAGCCGTCATTCTGGACCAAACCACCATTCTGACCCTTACTCTCCTTCGGTTTGAAACAGTTCGCCCAGCTGACGCTGCCCGTGAACAAGGCCCGCTGGGAGATGACCCCTCCCACTGTGAACGCCTACTACGATCCTACGCTGAACGAGATGGTGTTCCCCGCTGGCATCCTGCAGTCGCCCTGGTTCTTCAACGCCACCTACCCGCCTCAGGTGCGTCTTAAAAACGGCCAAACTCTAGCGGCCATACGCTTCGCCTATGTCGACTCACCACCGCCGCCTTGCCTTCTCCTTTACCCAGATCAACTTCGCCGGCATTGGAAGCGTCATGGGCCACGAGCTGACTCACGGTTTCGATGACCAGGGTGCTAACGTACGTTGAACTGCTCTTCAACGTTTCCCATGTTCGCTGCCACCTGACCCTCGTGTGTGTATTGGTTTCTTCAGTACGACGGCACCGGCAAGCTGCACCAGTGGTGGCCCCCGGCTGTCAAGCAGCGATTCCAGCAGAGGACCGAGTGCGTGTCGAACCTCTACTCCTCGTTCGAGGTACGCCTCCCTGCAACCCATTTAGCGTTTCGTCGTCACCACCTCCAACACTACTGCGTGGAAACGTGTACAGGTTCTGCCCGGCCTGTACGTGAACGGCAACCTCACGCTCGGCGAGAACGTGGCCGATATCGGTGGTCTGCATGAGTCCTTCATCGCCTACCAGACCTACGCCAAGTCGCTCCCCACTCCTCCGCCCGAGATCCTGCCCGGCAAGACCGACAAGCAGATGTTCTTCATCGCCTATGCTCTTCACTGGTGTGAGGTACATGTCCGATCCTCGTTCCTCGTGACCAGGGCACAGCACTCACGCACACGCACACACGCTCAGGTGGATACGCCCGAAGCGCTGAGGCGACAGGTCAACTCCAACCCGCACTCGCCCGCGCGCTTCCGCGTGAACGGCCCGCTCTCGCAGCTGCCCCAGTTCGCCCAGGCCTTCAGCTGCCCGGCCGGCTCGGCCATGAACCCCGCCAAGCGGTGCAACATCTGGTAGAGAGCGATCTTGGACGTTGATTGTCGGCCTGTTGTTGTACTTTAAAGTACTTTAGAGCAGCCACACGGAGCATTCCGCTGTCCCGTTTTACCGTGACTTCCGGGAGTGGCGGAATTTTGGTGCCTACTTTTCCCATTGGGGGGACGCAATTCCGCGGAAGGTATCGGTCGTCAAGGGGACGATCGCCTAATCAGGTCAGGGAAGGGCCGTGGACTTTGGCGAACTTTCTCCTCAACGACCTCGCGCATCACGCAGGTGATGGAGCACTGGTGATGCTGTCTCGCAGTGCGTCGTCGATGGTGCCGTGCTCTGGGTGGCCGACTTATGGCGTGGCGCCCTTTCTGCACTTTTCTCCCAAGCTCCCCGCAAGTGTCGCCCGCGCCGTCGCCGCTCGACCGTTGCCGCCCGCCACGCCAGTCCGTCGGACACTCGGATGCACCGACTTCCGGGACAACGCTAAAAGCCGGCCRCCCAACCGAACACGATCATACTCCATCACACCATACTAGCCAACACACGTCACCTCCACCTCCCTCCTATTCCTCTTCCTTCGTGGCCGCTTCCTCTTCTTCCTCTTCTTCTTCGCTCCACAAGGTCAGAGTAAAGACTTTACTCCGCACCACACTTCCTTCCTCCGTGTTCCCTCTTCGCCTCGAAGGAGAGAAGATCAACATCTCCGTACATCTCTCGCACGCGTAGAGGAGCCGAACGATCAACACTCGTTCGCCTCGCCCATACTCTTATCCGAAAACGCGACCTCACACGCCCCCGAAGAAGACGATGGCTGCGGTCCCCACCCTCGCCTTCGCACCCAGTTGCGTGCAGATGGCCCTCACCACCGTGGGCCTCGCACCCGCCCCACACTCTGGCCACCGCCGAACTCGCCAGACCGCCACCACGGCTACCTCTACATCGCCATCTCAAACCGAAAGGAGGAAGGTGGAGCCAATCAAGGGCACGTCGGCAGCACACAACCTGTGCACGACCAACGCCACCGCCATGAGCTGCTGCCTCGAGCTGCACCATCCCTCGGCTGGCCGCATCGAGACTCCCCTCCAGCTCCTCCTCATGTACTGTCTCTAAATTAAAATTAACAAAACAAATCAAATCAACTCAAGCCCCTTGCCGCCACTTCTTGTCCAATTCTGTGCGGAAGACAAGAAAAAGGGATTATCAATAAAAGATTAAGGATTGAGTCAAGCACACATGGACAGCGAGCCGTCGCGCAAGAGGAAGCGGCCGGATGAAGGCGGAGACCACACCAGCCCAGCGACTGCGCCAGCAACAGGGCCGAGCGAAAAAAAGAGACATAAGGGTGCCCAGGTACACGTACGCTCGTTCCCTCAGCTTCCGCAAGCTTGTCGATGCTCAAGTCTGTGGGGGAGGGGGCAAACGGGCAGGTGGATGGGTTGGCCACGCTGCCGCCGGAGCTGCTGTGTGCGGTGTGCACTCTGCTGGCGCCGGGGGACGTGCTGGCGCTGGGCTTGACGTGCCGCAGCCTGGCGTTCGTGCTCGGCGAGGACGTTGCCGTGTGGCGCCCTCTGCTGCTTCACCGATGGGCACTCGAAGGTAAGCGAGTGCGTAATTGGGTTGTGCGCGCATCTGCAACTTTGGCTCACACGCCACCGCACACGCACACGACACTCACATATGACACTCGCACGACACACACGACACACTCAAGGCAAAGTGAAGCGGAGGGAACCAGACCCGGCAAGGGAATCGTGGAAGGACCTCTACCGGCGCGCAGCCTGCAGCGAGATGCTCTTCGTCTACGGCCGAGCGCACGGCACCCAGGCCACCTTTCGCGACAAGATCATCGGCCGGTTCGCCTTCGTGGGCAACCAAGGGCGCATCGCCGTACTCGACCAACAGCTCGCAGGTACTTCCCTGTGCCCTCCACATAGATTAACCTTTGATGAAGATAATGATGATGATGATGGTGATGGCTGTGTCCCACCATTGCCTAGTGTGGGACTTGCATTCCGGCGAAGAGGCGCAGGTGCTCGACGTACGCCAGAGCGGTACCCGGTTCAGGTCTCCCAAAGATTGGCTTGGCTTGGCTTGCTATCTATATAGGCTATGTGTTAACACTGGCTATATATGTTTATATGTGGGTGGCCACTCAGGATGTTACACACCTACAAGAAACGAATATGGACTGCGGATTGGGAGAGCGTGCGCGAATGGTCGCCAGGCGGCTACATGATCAGCACCAAACAGCACGTGCCAGGTTTGGGCAACGGGATCACCTGCCTGTCGGGGGACGACAACCTCGTGGTGCTCGGACACCGGTCTGGCTGGCTGTCGACGTGGTCCGCCTTCGATGGTGCCTTCATGGGCTCCGTGCAATCAGAATCAGGACTCGTACGCCCCTCCCCCCTGTGATTGTACTTGTGTGTGGTGTGTGGTGTGTGGTGTGTGGTGTGTGGTGTGAATCGATCGTGATATAATGTGGTGCCGTGTTCAGCCGGTGGACGTCGTTCGATTCAGTGGGGGACGGTACATGGTCAGCCTTCATAGTAACGTTGTGAGCGTGTGGGAGCCCTACAGTCTGAAGCTCGTTTCCACCTTCCAAGGTGCAGATTTTCCTTCAGGCCATCCCCCTACCACTTGTCTCAAGCTTCCATCCATCACCCCTGACCGCTGCTTATTGCGCGAGCCACAGTTGGCACGCTCTCGGATGGACCCTGGGACGTGGCCCTGCATGACAGCTTCCTGGCGGTGAGCAGCATCAACTCCATCAAGTGCGTGACGCACTCCTCGCTTTGCGGTGTGTGTCGTGCGTGTTTCCGCTCCCCGCTGACCATCACATCACCACCAGCGTGTACGATCTCAGAGAGGCCGATTGGTCAACCCCCGTGTGGACGCTGCCCGCGCCCGAAGCCGGACAACGAGAATCTGAAGTGGCCTACCTCGCCGTCCACCTGCAGGTGCGCGTGTGCGCGTGCGCTCGCACTTGTTGAGGCAGCGGACTGATTCTAAATTGTCTCATCCCATCAGGGTCGCTTCATGGTGGTAGTGCAACGGGCGGAGAGGCGCAACTCGGTGGTGATCTACGACGTGGTGCGGCGACGGCGCGTGCGCACGATCCCGGCCAAACAGACGCCCCACAAGCTGGCCACCTACAAGCGAGGCATCGCGTGGTCCGACTTCATGTCGCGCTCCCTCGAATTCTGGTACTTCACCTCCGGCGACCAATGCGACGCAACCGACCAACACGCGAGCGGCAGCCACCTCGTGACCCCATCGCCGACCAACAGTGCTGCTGACGTCACCTAGCCGGAGATACCAAATTTAAAAAAATACCAGTAAAACCAACCAAACTCGCCCACGCGTGGCCGACAGATAAAATACTCGGCTGAGCGGCAAGACAAGAGAAGCAATAGGAGCTAAATGCGAAGGCAGCTGGCCCAGACCGCGATGCAGCGTGCCAAGTGTTCGGTGTTCATCGCCACGAGCCTGGACGGCTTCATCGCCCGTGCCGACGGGAGCATCGACTGGTTGGACAAGGCCAACAAGTTGATGCCCCCGGGCGAGGACTGCGGCTTCGCCAAGTTCATGGCCACCGTCGATGCCCTGGTTATGGGGCGCAACACCTACGACCAGGTCCGCACCTTCGACCCGTGGCCCTACGGCCACACGCCCCTCATCGTCATGACCAACCGTCCCCTTGACCTGTCTTTGGCCCCCTTGCGGGTCTCCGTCAGCCCCTCTAACGACCCGCCCGAGGCCTTGGTCGAGCGGCTCACGGCCCAGGGCAAGCGACACCTCTACGTTGACGGCGGCCTGACCGTGCAGAGCTTCCTCGCCGCGGGTCTGATCGACGAGCTCACCATCACCACCATTCCCGTGCTCCTGGGCGCCGGCAGGCCGCTCTTCGCCTCCGTTGACGGGGACGTGGAGCTGGAGCATGTGGCGACCCACGCCTTCGACTTTGGCTTCGTGCAGAGCAAGTACCGCGTAAAGAGAGACGGCGATGAAGAAAAAGAAGAAGGTGATGGAAAGAGGCAAGAGCAAGCTTGAGTGGTACACAAGAAAAGAAGAATAGATTCGCTTAGAGTCAGTCTATCACGATGACATCGGTTGGGGGTTGCCGAGTGGTTTGGTCGGTCGTGAGCCTCAGTCTCTTGGCCTCTCTTGCCTCCACCTCCTCCTCCTCCTCTTCTTCCTTGCCCTCTTTGCCGCTGTTCGGCTCCTGCTTGATGATGACAAAGGCCGGCGACTGAGTCTCGTGCGGGGGCAGTGCGGGCGGCAGCAGCTGGGCCAGGGCCGACTTCTTGCCGCTGGCGAGCACTTCTGGCGGGATGGGCGGGATGTTGATGGTGAAGCGAGGGAGGAAGGGCATGTTCTCCTCGAAGAAGGACGAACTGAACTCGTTGTAGTCGACGATGATTGGCTGACCTTTGAGAATCTTCCTCGTTGCCGTCAGCACCACACGCAACTACGCAACATACACGTCCGTGAGCGATCACACGACACACACGACACCTACGACACACACGACACAACGCAGGCAGAGGAGATCAAGAGGAGCAACCTGATTTCGGCACCACAGGGTGGACATCGTGGCATTCTGTCGGATGTAGAAAGCTGTTGTGGGAGCCACCGAGTTCACAAACCGCATCTCGTTGCCCTCGTGCTCGGCGTCGAGGCACAGCTGCTTATCGCCCAGGTCGCCCAGTTTAGGCGGGTACCTGGAATTTGTCAGATGGGTCAGTGCGCGAGAACTGGAGTCGCAGGTAGCCAGCCAGGAGCAACAGGGGGCCTGTCGTTTGCACACACCAGAAGTTGGCGACGTATTGCGAATCCTCGATATCCTTCTGATAGCGGACCCTTCCCACATACTCACCGATCATGTCCTCGCTTTCGATGTCCACCAACGCCCGCACCTATGCGACCGGCACGCAGTATTGCGGCAATATGAGCAATGTGGATTTTCCTGATATATCTACTGATATATATAGAGAGAGGTGTGTGCGTCCGTGTACCTCATACTGCTTGGCGACGCCCTGCTTCCGGAGGTTTGTGCAGTAGGCCCAGTGGCCAAAGAAGATCTCTTGCACGAACACCTGCAAAGACGAGGTGAGCTAACAGTGGTACACTGCTCACGGCACCACAAATGTGGCGATGCACCTTGGAGGCCAAGTTCTGGTTGAGGTACGGGGGCGTAAACTGTTCCCAGTGGCGGCTGTGGGCTGCTATGAATTCAATGTCCTCGATGTCGATGTCGTCCCAGATGTTCACGGCCGTGTACTGCACCGGGCTCTCCATCGGCCATTTGCACAGCGTCAGCGCCTCTGGACGTGCACACCGCAGGTCAGCGTGAGCCAGGATCGTGCTGTGAGCACGCGAAGGCGATGGTCCCCTTACGCTTCTTAGCGATGTTGACATGACCAGGGCAGTAGAAACCGACGCTATCGACGAATTCGCCTCCCGATTCGATGGCACACGGGTAGTGGCAGGCGTAGGGACAGCTCTCTATTCGACAGCCCATTGTCGCTCGCTTCTTCTTGCATCGCTTGCACGGCTACACGACACGCAAACGCACACAAGCGCATCGCCACATGTAGGCGGCATATCGCGATGGTGAGAGGGGGGGAGGCTTACGGTAAGCCAAGACGGGAGGCGGAGGCAAGTACGAGAGCGTGAGAGATAGCACGGGTCACGAGGTCGGCTTCGGACTCGTCTTCGGTCTTGCGGGAGGCGTAGTGGAGACATTCCGAGTGCGCCCAGAGGGGCTTACGTCGACTGAGGCCTACCCGCTTCAGCGCGCCAAGCGACCCCGAAGGATCGTCGATGAGGCACAGAGCGCAACGGGATAGTTCGGTGGGCGCGGCCTCTTGTTGCGGCGGCTTGGGCCTCCCAAGGCTGAACAAGCTTTTCCTTTTGCCTCGCGGCCTCCCTCGCTTGCGTTTCGCCTCTGCGCCCCGGCCGATGTTATTTATCGGCATCTCCTGGGAGCACGATTGACTGCACGGGGTACCTTGTTCTGGCTCTTGTTCTGGCTCGCTCGTGCTGGGTTCTTCGAATTTGACAGGAGGCAGCACTTCCTCGCAGCTCAATCTCGAATTCGCCCCCGCAACGCTCCCAATGCAAACGACTTCATCATCTTCGCCAAATATGTATTCTTCTGTAGCATTTGTGCTGGCCTTCTTGTGCACGCTCACCTTTACATCGTGGTCCGCGGCAGGCGCGCCCACCTCCATCTTGCCGGTTCAACGTCTTCTCCTCCCGTTTGGCCTGCCTTTCTTTTTTGGCGGGAAAATTAAAGAAACTTTTTGCCCATTTTTCGCGTGGAACGCCAAACATCTACAGGGAGAGATGCTTGCTGGCCTCCCGCACGCTGAGCGCCGACAGGGTGGCTCGGTTCTCCTCGAGGAAAGCAACCACGGCATCAGGTTCGGCGCGAGCGTGCTGCCTGCGCACACACAACACACCGGTGAGGGGAAGTGTTCTCGATCCGCCGATCATGAGCGTGATTGTACCTGAGCGCCCACCCGATGGCCTTGCGGATGAAGAACTCCTTCTCGTGCGCCCGTCGCTTGCAGAAGTCGAAGAGCTTCGCCTGGTCTGTCTTCTTCTACGTTGGCAAGAGAATGTCGGCGTGGCGTGTGAGGCATGAACAAACTCAGAACAAGGTGAAATGGGGTACCTTGTAGTTCAGCTGGTGAATAATAGCCGTTCGGCGCGCCCACATGTACTCGTCATCGATCCACTCGTCCATTCGAGCCACCAGGTCCGGGTGCTTCTGTATGAGCCCGCCGACCAGCTTGGCGGCCACCAGGTCCACAGTCTGGGCCCGCGCGTGGTGAGTACAGTAACCACATCAACTAAGGCGGACCAGGCACGTACGTCCCACCAGGACTTGTTCCTAACCATGTACTCGAAAGTCTCGAACATCTCTGTCGTGTTGAACGACTCAGCAGCGTAAGGAGTCAGGAGGGCGCGGAAGGGTGGGTACCTGGAGGCACAGAGGCGGGGGTACCTTGGGTCCATAGCTTCTGATGCTTGACGGCCAGGTCGATGGCAGCCATTTGGTACTCGCGCTCCTCCATCTTCCACAGCTGCTTGAGCACCGTGGCCAGCTCTTGGCTGTCCTCAAGGCCATGCTTGGCGAACACCCCCTTCTGCACCTGCCGCCGAACCGGAGCTCGGAGACCCAGGAAGGGGAATTGGTTACGCATGTACGCCGAGTACCCGGCCGCCACCTTGGCGTCCGCCTGGAGGCGGAAGTCGCGCGACAGATCTTTCACCAGGACGTGCAGCCTCTTCTGTCTCGCTGCCATGGCACTTTGCCGAAATAATGACCCGTTTTCGAAGAAGCTTTTTGGTTTTGAAATGAGAAATTGATTTTCCTTGTCTTTTCTGTAGTAGAAGGATTGGCATCAAGAAAGCAAGATGCGTCGATCGTCATCTACACTGCCCTTTCGCCAGCTTCTGCGTTCCAACTCTCCCGCCCTCCGCCCAACCACCGGATTCGTGGATGGATCGCGAAGGCTCCTGCACAATCGTGGCGGGCAGCCGGCGGGGAAATTAATCTCCACCTCATGCACTCCGCGCCCGGTGGGCGTCGTAGCGGTAATTCCACAACTTGCTTTCGATGCATCTGCCACCACCTCACACATTCCATTCCATGTGCAGCTGCGCGGCGGGTTCCGTCGGGCTCTTGCCTCGCAGGTGCCGCACCCCGAGGCGGACGAACGCGCCAACAAACCGAAGAAGGTGAACATAGGTACTGAGGACTAGCACTGGCGGGGGCGTGTGCCATCAACTCACAAAGCCCCCGTTCCCACTCAGACGTGGACGAGATGTTCGCGACGCCCGAAGACTCGGGCCAGCACTGGCTGCAAATGACCATCAACGATGATTGGGAACGCACGCCCGAGGGGCCTGACGTGACAGAGCCAGCCGACCTCAACCTGGCCAAGTAAGCTCTGCCCGATGTGAGTGGGTTACGTCGGAGACCGTTTGCTTACCTCTTTGAGCTCCTCCACGTTCCACGTGCAGGTATTTGGGCACGCTCGATGAGAGAGGCCTGCCCACGGGGCGAGGCAAGCTCTTCTCGCAGGACAACCAGGAGGGAGTCTCCATCTACTACTTTGGTGAGTTCAAGAACGGAAAGTTCCACGGCAGAGGTCGATCCGTGAACATCGAGCACATCGAGCTGACCAAGGAAGAACGGAGCATGCTGCCCAAGACCGTGTACCAGTGGACAGGTAAGCCGCCCTTTTCTTTTGCTGATGTGGGCCGACTCATGATGTGGCATGGCCTGACACACTCCCCACAGGCAAGGAGAAGCTGCTCCAGCTCGGCACCGTGTATGAGGGCAACTGGGAGGAGGGAAAGATGCACGGTAAGGGTCGTCTCACCAGCCGCGATGGGAGCGTGTATGAAGGCGACTTCTTGATGGTGCGTTCATTGCTCATTTCTACGCTGCTCATACTACCGAGGCTCATGAGATGCTTCCATGTTCTCACGCCACAGGGACAAAGGACCGGTCTGGGCAAGATGATCTCCGATGAGGGATACTACTTTTACAGTGGAGAATTCGAAGACGGGTGCGTGCCATCCTACCTCTGCGCCGCAGTACGCGTGGTGTCTGGTGCAAGTTCTGACGATGGTGCTGGCTGCGTGGTAGGGTCTACCACGGCAAGGGAACGCTTCGATCCAAGGCCGGCGACCAGTTCGAGGGCGAATTCGAGAGAGGGATGATGCGACAAGGCAAGGGGAAGATGATGTTGGAGGAGGGGTTCATCTACGAAGGCGAGATCTTCGATGGCGCTCCCAGCGGCTATGGCAAGCAGTACCACCCGAGTACGCACCCCCTTCCAAAGCACGTGTGCTACATAGTGAGTTGACGGGCCATCCGTTGTTACAGATAAGAAGGAGGGTTACGAGGGCCACTGGAACGACGGCGAGTATCAGGGCCGGGGCAAGCTCCTGACCCCCGACGGCGACTATGTCGAAGGCACCTTCGATAAGGGAGTGGTACGTCGCGTCGTACCTACGCGATTGAGTGGAATTAGTTTGGCCTCGCTCTCGCTCACAACGGGCTGCTCCCACCCCAGATCGACGGACCCGCCACTCACTTCGATGCCAACGGTAACGCCACGCCGATGATGTTCAAGCGAGGCGTGCGCCAGTAAGCTTGAGGAGGCCAGAAGTGAACAAGACGTCCAAAAAGAAAGAAAGAGAAAAACAAATAAACGCCGAAAAGTGGTGAGCTTGTCGGCGCAAAAGACGAACACGCAAAGTAGAAGTTGAGCGGAAGCAGGCCCTGCATCGAGCGCACCCCTCCACTCTCCGATTGTCTGCTTGTCTGCGCCCTGCACTCTTCATCCACACAGCCTGCGAGGTTTACTCCTTCTGCAAACATCCATCAGGAGCACAAATGTATAAAAATGGAACCTACGGATCGATAAGCGGCACTAGCGGCTCCCTGGGGCAGACCAACAGCAAGAGGAGGGAGGCGGAAGAGAAAGACAGGAGAAAGGCACGCGCAGCCGCTAAGATGAGCGACGATCTCGACATCAGCGCGATTTTGGCGGCTACCAGCATTACCTCGATCACGGGGCAACCATCGAAGAGCAATCCGCCGCCAAGGCAGCAAGACAGAGATGTGGATCGAGGGAAGGGCAAGGGGAAAGAGAAGGTGCGAGATGGCCAGTTCGTAAGCGACAATGGGAAAGGAAAGGGCCAAAAGGGACTGGGCAACGAGCCGATTTTCCACACAGTGTCCTTCGCGGACACGCTCGAAGGCATCGCCGTCAAGTACGGCGTCCAGGCACGTGCCCCCTCTTCGCATTTTGCATAAATTCGTTGCTAATGCGATTGAAACCATGCAGGTAGCCGATATCAAACGTGTAAATAGGCTTTTCTCGAATCAGGATTTGTTTGCACGAAAGGAGCTCGTCATACCCTCGCCTGAGGTTCGTCGCCACTTTCGTTCATCAATTTTGATTATAATGTTTACTGATTATGTATTTTCTCTGGGGCAGGAGCTGGAGGAGCAAACCGTCAGGCCGAGGCGCAKCTACGAAAAGGACATCACATCGCCCCGGGGGAGGCGCAGTTTCGAGAAGGACACCCCCAAGTATATTTACCCTGCCACGCCGGAGGATGAAGTGGTGCGTCTCGCCACCTCTGCCCTGACTGCGCACGCTCTCGATTATGTGGCCACTCGTGGTGTGTTGTCTGTCCGTGTATACGCACGGATGATCCCTGGCTCACAGTTCGTTTGAGCAGGCGGAGCAAAGAAGGTCTCTCCTCGGCTTCAGCTACAATTTTCCCTCGGGCGGAGAAGATGGCTTTGGTGGCCTGAACACCGACACTGGAGCCGGCGTCAGGTGCCTACGGCCTCCCGCCCTTGATCCCCGTTTCCGTTTGGAAGGACTTCTCTCATCCTTATCTTGCTTGCTCTCCTTTACTCTACTCCAGGATCAAGCAGATGGGCGCAAAGGTGAGGAGACGTTTGGAGGAGGAAGAGGATCAGCTCTACGGGCTCTAGAGTTTGCGTTGTCGCGACGGCACCTCCAGCAACCTATTTATTCGGAGAGCTACTTCGACTCCCTACGGCATCCCTTCTGTTTGTCACGTTACCTCCTGTCTTTGCGCCCAGGCGAATGGGCTGGCGGGCGCAATGTACATACCCCGGCTACACCCTCTTTTGCCCTCTTCGGTCTGCTGTTGAAAAGCTTGATCAGGAATCGCCCCCTGAGCAAGGTCACCTTGTTGGGTACCAGATCTGGTACTTTTCGGTGACCAGAACAGGTCACTTCCTGGGCGTGACGTAAGCGAGTGCGTCATGGTGCGGAAGCTCAGACGCATAGCAGTGCAACCGGATGGGTGGTCGCCTGGGCATTCAGGGAAGGGGAGAAAAGCGGGCCACTAAGCAATACTTTTCCGCCTTGCGCCCAGCACGCACAGTCACCTCGCCTTCCCGACCTGACCTGAGATCACGAAGAAGTGCCCCAACCAACCTCCACCAGACACAGCCAACCGATCGTCATCATAGCGACCATCGCTTTCTACTTCCTGTGTCGCCTGGAGCGGTGGCCGTTCTTCCTTCCGAGCCCGACTGACTTGAACACATCACCGCCTCTGCTCGCCCTCTCTGCCGTCCTCCTCACACTTGCTCTTCTTCTCAGTCTCCGCGTGGGCTACGCCCGCCTCGCCGGCAGCATGCTCGCTCTCCACGAAGCCAAGTACTTCCTCTTCAAGACGTTCCGCCGCAAGCTGCACATCAGCAACAAGCCGCGAGTGCTCAACGAGACCGAAGCTCTGCCAGGCGCTGCGACGTCGATCGATGCATCTCGACTCAATCTGCGACGGACGCGCAAGGCTGCGAGTAACGACGGCGACGACACCCCTTCGGCCATCGCGCACGATCTGCACAGCATCCTCGAGGAATTGAAGAGCCAGAACTTCATCGATGAAGAGCAGGGGAGCGTCGATTACGAGCGGCTTGCCGGCAGCCTGCTGTGGCAGTACTACCTCGATCAAGTCCATCGCTTGCACAAGTGCGAGAGCCTTACCTTCGCCGACTTGCAGGAGGCCAAGAGCTTCTGGATCAACATCTACAACAGCCTGACCATCCACGGCTTGATCGACGCCTCGCGCAAGAAGGCCAGCACCGTCGACGGCGGTGTCGAACTACCCTCGACGGTGCTGGCCTTGACCGCCTTCTGGGAGGAGGTCGCCTACCGCATCGGCACCGAGGTCTTCACCCTCGACGACATCGAGCACGGCATCCTCCGGTGCAATCGCCCCCACCCGTCCGACGCCGCCAGGCAGACCACCTACTTCGCTCCCGGCGATGCGCGGTATACGCCACACCGCTGCACCTTCATCTTCCTACGCCATCTCAGATTCAACTGAAGATTCCTTTTTCTGTTGTGTCGACAGAGCACGCCACTGCCTGGCCCGATTCGACCCTCGCGTGCACTTCGCACTCGTGTGCGGCAGCATCAGCTGCCCCGCGATTCGCGTGTACGCCCCGGACAACGTCGAGCGGGCGCTGAACATGGCCACGGCCAGCTTCTGCGCGCAGGAGACCGAGATCGACGGCCGAGCGCGCAGGATCACCCTCTCCAAGATCTTCCTCTGGTACGCGAGCGACTTTGGCGACACGACCTACGAGGTGCTCCAGTGGATGCTGCGCTATCTGCCCGCCGGCGACGCCACCATCCTTCAGGGCCTGCTGGGCGCGTGGAAGATCTCGCCCTCCAAGGTGGCCTATCGCAAGTACGACTGGGGGCTCAACTCCAAGGCTCGTCGCGACGACGTCGACGACGATGCGGCGAAGGACAAGAACAAGACGAAGAAGAACGAGAACCACAAGATCGAGGAGGTTCACCGGTCACGAAGCGAATTGGTGCTGGTGCCCAGGCAACCAGGTAAGGCCGCCAGGACAAGGAGCTTGTCGGACTGAGCTACATGTAAAATAGAAGCGAAGAGGCCTTTCTTCATGCATACCCAGGAGTGACTCGAAGCCCTTCCTTGCTCTACCACCCACAGGAGAAGCTGACGATCGGTTGAGGAAGGCGATCTCGGCCTCAAGCGCCCTGCCCACCCGTCGAAGAACACACTCACGCGAGGAAAGGGAACCAGAGGCATTGCCTGCGCCTGAGTAAGCCTCCTTCGCCCCTGAGCTTAGCCAGTACTACTTGACCATCACTGTACCACTAGCTGAAAGATCTGACAAGTGTGGGCACCAATTAATTGAGCTTTATTTTACACCTCTTGCGGAAGAACGAACTGGGGCTTGGTCACTTGGTTGTGCCAAAGAAGAGCATAATCGAGGCACGCGTACGCCGTGTGGTGAGGTCGGGGTTGGACTCGCGCAGGTCCTTCAGGTGGTCCGCGAGCTCCGCATCAGCGCCCTCGCCCTCGCTCTCCTCGTCGCCGCTGCTCTCCTCCGCCGGTCGCGCAGCGGGCGTCGTAGGCGACGCGGGCGGATAGACGGGCAGCACCTCTTGCGAAGAGGTGGGGCTTAGGGAGACCGACGCGAGGTGCACGCTGGGCGCACGCGCCGGGACTGGCGGCGGCACTCGGGTCGGCACCCCGTGCGATGATGTGGCACTGCTGCCAGCAATCGTTGAACCACCGGACGCCGGTGATGGCGACGATGAAGGCGACGGCAGGGAGGTGATGGTGGACCCGGGCGAGCTCGGCGCGCTCTTCTTGGAGGCGAAGGGCCACATCTTGCTCGGCGTGGCGAAGCGCTTCTTCTTGGACTTGCGGTCCTTCTTGTCGCCGGCCGCCTCCTTCTCGCTGACCAGCGCTGCGCCCTGCTCGGCGATGAACTCGAACAGGTTGACCTCCTCCGCGGCCTGCTCGCGCTGCTCCGCTCCCGCTTCCTTCTTGGCGGTGTCGGCTTCGTCATAGAACTCTTTGAACGCGCCTTCCTCTTCCTCATCGTCGGCTTCGTCGTCATCGTCGTCATCGTCATCGCCTTCCTCCGCGTCGCCCTGCTTCCGCCCATGTCCTCCCTGCTTGCCGCTGCCTCCGCTGCTGTCGTCCTCGTTGTCGCTGTCGAGCATCTCCTCGAGCGAGAGCACGCGCGTCTTCTTCTGGATCCACTCGTCCTCCACGAGGATGCTGTCGGCGCGAATGGCGCGCGTGCGGACCGCCTGCACCTCTTCGCGCTCGCGCTCGCGCGCCTCCCGCTCCTCGCGCTCCCTGCGCTCGGACTCGAACTTGGCCTTCTCCGTCTCGAGCAGCTTGCCCACGCCCTGGCTCATGCTCTTGAAGAAGGCCATCGACCCGCGCTTCTCCGCGTCGTCATCGAGAATGGCCGGCGGCGGTGGCGTCGTCGTTGGCGTCGTCTTGGCCTCGGCCGCCGGCTTGCTGATGCTGAGTCGTGGTCGCGGCGGCACAGCGATGATCTGGCTGCCGCCGTCTTCGTTCTTTTTCGCAATGGCGGCCTTCGCTCTTTCCTCGGCCTCGGCCACCGCCGCTTTCGTTCTTTCTTCGGCTTCGAGCAGCTGACGGTCGCGGGCCGCGAGCTCGTCGCGCAGGCGCTTGATCTCGAGCTCCCGGTCGAGATCGGTCTGCTTGAGCCTCTCGATCTCGGCCAGCATCGTCTTCTTCTCCTCGAACTCGGATTCCATGAATTCCTTGAGGCTCTCGATCAGCTTCCGCTGCTTGCTCACCCTGCGCTGCAGCCGCTCGACCTCCCTCCGCTCCTCCTGCTCCGCCTTTTGGTCCTTTTCCTTTTCCTTTTCCTTTTGTCCATCTGTCTTTTCCTTGTCGGCCTTCTCCTTTTCTTTGGCTTCGCACTCCTGCGTGCGCTTGCCGATCGCCTTCCTGATCTTGCCCGTCCACAGCTCCCTGTCGGCCGCACTCCGGGCGAAGAACACGAACGACTTGCGCGTGAGGCCTTCCTTCTTCCCCTCCTGCTCCCCGTCGATCTGGAATCCATTCAACCGACCTGCACCCCCCCCCCAGTCGCTCGTTAGTTTGGTGGCAACGCACACGCACACGCACACGCACACGCACACGCACACGCACTTGCCTTTGTCCTTCTGGTCTTCAACGTTCTTGATGACGGCGGTGGCGAGCGGGATAGCGGCGACGAATTGCAGGAGGTTCTTGTTGCCGAGGAACGACGCCTTCTTGCTCTGTCGTGGCGAGTAGTTAGGGTGGTATTTGGTATGATGGGGGGAGGGAGGGAAGGTCTCATACCCGGGACTTGGCGATCACGAAGAGATCGGAGAAGAGGTAGCACTGGCGGACGGTCACCCGCGCGCCTGACTGGATGAGCTGCGCCAGCTGACCCTCGTGCTTGTAGTGTCGCCCGGCCTCCGCCAATCGGATCTGTGATTGCACGGCACACGACGATCGACGGACATTGAGCAAAATGAACTGCGAGCGCTCGCAGCTCGTTGGTGCGCCACAGGTGGCGGGTGAGCCGTCGTGCCTTGCAGTTGGCCATCGACGTCTCGATGATCATCATCGTGTGAATGTTCTCGGCCTCCTTCCGCGAGATGTTGATGTAGGTCACCTGTGCATGAAGTGACCCGATGAGGCACCGAACTGAAACACGCCGTATCCCCCCTACAACACATGGAGAGGGGGTAAGGTGGTAGGATCTTGAAAGTACGATCGTACCATCTTCTCCAGGGTCTCGAGGCACTCCACTTGCAGTCTGTAGTCTTTGTGGTCCATTGGCGTGTTTTGCAGCAGGTTCTGGCCATCGGGAGAAAGGCAAGACACCAAATAATCAGTTATCAGAGTCAGAGAGAGAGAGAGAGAGAGTGGGGGGGGGATGTCAATGTACCTTGAACAGGAGGGGGTATTTACAGATGCGCTGGATGGGCTTGATCATGTAGTCCCGCAGCGAGAGATTGTTCACTTCGGCCTTCTGGCTTTGCGTCTGCAGCGTTGACCACGGTGAGAGGCAATGATCGCACGGAAGCGCGAGGCGAGCGCTGCCCTGCCCTGGGGCGCGGTGTGGCCGGGCAGCCAATATACGCGTAGCGTACCCGCAGGAAATCGGCGAAGGCCGGGATTTGCTTGGCTCGCTGGATGGCGTCCATGGACTTCTTGTAGTTGCTACAGTAGTGCTTGTACACCACAAAGTTCTTCGACTGTACGGGCACCGGATACGGCCACGGCCACACGTGGTCAATCCACCAATAAATGCGCCAATTGGTTAAAGCACACGCATGAGCCGCTTGCACGTACCATTTCCTTGAAGATGTCGCCTACGTGGTACGAGATCGAGCGACCCTTGGAGGAGGTCTCCAGCACCACTTCGCCGGTTGCTCGCCTGAACAAAAAGAAGAACATTACCAATAGCAGCGCGTCATTTTATCTATCTTTCTGTAGACTTCCAAGTTTATATATAGATATAAAGATAGATAAAGGTAGATATAGAAGCAATTAATTCAAAGTTCGATTGAAGAGGTACCCAGTGGAACGGGCGGGAGAGATCTTCTCCACACCGAGACGTTTCATCAGCTGGTGGTGATTGTGCGGGAGCAGGGTCGATGTGTGAGGTAAAAAAGCAGAGCATACGAGAGAAAGAGAGAGAGAGAGAGAGAGGCTTGCACGTCTCGGCACCTTTTGGAGCAGATCGCTGTGTATGCCCAGGATGATCTCCACGTTGAGGAAGATCTGGGGGATCTCATGCGACGGCAGCAACTCTCCGTCTCGGATTGGCGTGAGATAAGACTGCATGCCGCACGCACGCACGACACACACGTTTACGGTGAGAGTTTGGGGGGCGAATAGAATGACCAGGTTGTACTACCTTGACGAGGGTCTTGAGGTCTTCGACATAGAGGTACTCGGTGTTGAGTATCTCCTGGATGATTTGGAAGCGCTTGAACTGGGCCGCGATCTGGGTATCCATCGGCGTGGTCTTGCGGTCAATCCCCACGCTGAGTGTGCCCGGCGCCCGTCCGTCCCTGTGTGCACGCGCGGTGGTGCGTGAGGCCGGCCAGCCTTCATCGATAGAGTGCGCCGGCGGCGGGATAGGAGAGGTAAGACGCACTCGGCCTCGGCCACTGCCGGCAGGGTAGTCGACACAGAAGAGGCCAGGACTTCCTGCCGTGGCCATGAGGACAGAGGAGGAAGGAGAAGAAGGCGTCACAAAAAGAAAAAGAAGGCCTCAACTGCCAGAAGAAGATGATGAAGATGAAGGGGGCTGGTGCCGTACTGGGACGGGTGTAATGCCGGTGGGCGGTAGGGTGTGGTGCTGCTGCTGCGGCTTCCTGGCACCTCCCACCATTTGTCGTTGTCCGCCTTGGTCTGACTGGAACCGTCCCGCGTTTGTCAGGCACCAGCCGCCACTTGCCCCCCCCCCCTCTACCCCACTAAAGTCGAAGACCAAAGA